>PYAF01005992.1:766699-804135 GCA_007407185.1 Glycine tomentella
CTCTTGAAGAGTAACATATATATATATATATATATATATATATATATATTTAATTTAGTAAATTTTCGTAACATAATTAATAGCACTTTTTTTTCAGAAAAAAATTATGATTGACATAAGTACTAATTCTTATTATAAATTCAGGAAGGTTCTTTGTGAGATATGTGAAACAAATATTAACATTTTCAATATGGGTCTTTGAGAAAACATTTAATTTCTCCTCTACGTTAAGTATTTTTTTAATTATATATTGTTGAATTGTTTTGAAAAATACATCTTATAAATAATTAAATATTTTATATGAAATTTGATGTTTATATATATTTTTTAAGTTAAGTTTAATTTTTTTCTGTAAGAAAAAAGTGAACTTTAATCTTTTTTAATGCCTCCACTCATCCTACTCAGCCTCCAACCCTTTGTACGAGATATAACTTCGACCAAGTATTACTCCTAAAAAATTAAAAATTTCGCTGATTAACTTTTCCAGTCAACTTGAATTTGTAAACTTAAAAGTGAATGTAATCTTCAAAATATATTTAAAAGTGAATGTTAATTATATTGAGACTAAAAATTGGTTTAATTTTTTATTCTATTCAATAATTCCAGTCCGCTTGTATATAAAATAAGGTTTAAATATAGTATTAATTCTTATATATATATATATATATATGACAAAAAAAAACTCTATAAAAACAATCTTATTTGGTTTTAGTTTTTTTATATAGAAAAAAGGTGGTTTTAGTTCCTATCTTCATTTGCTGGCCGGTAATGTGACATATATTTGATTATGTCACCTAGGTATAATTAGATACATGTTAAATCTTTTAGATACATGATATAATTAGATACATGTTAAATCTTTTAAGATTAGCTTAATAGTATGGATGGAGGTTCAGGCAGTTTACATAAAGTCTTCGATTTTTAAAAAATAAATTAATTTTATTTTCAGGAGATTGTTGTCATTATATTTAGATACATGATATGTCCTTATTTTAGTATTGATAGGTTAATTTTAAAAAATTTAAAATTTGCAATGTTGAAAGTAATTAAAAAACTAAAATCACATACAAGAACTAAAAAACATTTCCTTACATAAAAAATATTTTCCCTAACAAACGATATAAAATAACAATCTTCATAATGAAATATTCTTGTAAAATATTGGACTTCGTATAATCATGAAAAACTATTTTTATAATTAAGTGGTTTGCGTTTATCAGATTATGTACGTGTCGATCTCCAACAAAACCTGTATAGAAAAAGAACAAAACAATGATAAAAAAATGCATTGAATGATGGAAACACAAAGAAAGAATAATATAATTAATGTATTTTATTAAAATGTCATGTTTGTTAGATGCATATTCCTCCACCAATATGGAGAGGTTATCACTCACTATTTTGGCATTGTTTTGATAATTTAATTAAACAGTATGAATCTGACTTTGGTGGAATTCTTCTATACAATTTGTTACTTATTGGAAACGAAAAGTATATGGGAAGTGGAATTAATGAAATGATAAATAAGGGAAAGCACACCCAGTACGTGATGGGGAACATGCTCAGAGCAAAATCAACCGCACAAGTGCCCCCGGCACCACGGTATCTGGTTTTGATTGAATGGCCACATAATGTTTTCGTTGAATAAAACAGTTTCACGTGTTTTTTTTTTTTTTTTTCACTTTTGCTAACCAACATTTTATGTTTTCTGAGGCCCAATGATTACTTCTATTGGGTTTTGCCTCAAATCTGTAATGTTGGGGAAGTACATTGGATTAGGTCATTAGGCAATATCTTAATTTCGTTTTATTCTTGTGTTTCATTCTTCATATATCTTATTCATTGTATTTATCAAAATCTGAAGCTGATTAATATCAGGGTCGACATAGTCAAGATGGGCTCCACGATCTCTTATGTCAGACTATAGGTACCTTCTGTTAAGAGGACACGAGAGAGGACATGCAAAACAAAGGACTATAACGTTCAAGTAAGTACGTAAGTATATGAAAAGGATGAGGTAGAACCTAATACTTATAGAGTGACGTAGGAGCTGCAGGTCCTTATTTGCCGGGGCTGTTACAATGGTGTAACAACCCTTGCAGATAATTACTAGCTTGTAGATAATAGCTAGTAGATAATTGTATCATATAGATAATGTGTATCTTATAGATAATTGAATACCTACCACTTGATAAAGAGGTTGCAATATTATCATTAATATTCAAATAATGGGTATAGGAGATAACATATTCCGCCCAATAGCCCGACGACTAAGGGTGAGGTGTCCGTGCTTCTGTGCCAGGGCTGACATGGAGGACTAACGTGCGTATTGGAATGTCACGTCACTTGCCACATGTATTTTGTGGACCTTGGACAGTACATAAGCCCCCCAAACTCTAAGCCAGCTTGCGGGCGAAAAAGATTGTCTTGTGTCGAGGAACATTGTCTTATGTTGAGGGAGATTACTCGATGTCGAGCGTAATAGCCTTGACAAGTAGGAGGGTTGTGAGTTTGCTGAGCCCCTGAGCATGGACAAATGTTGTCCAGTGTCGATAGTGAAAACCTCGACAGGTGCGAGAGTTACAAGTTTGTCAAGCTTGTCAATCCCCCCAGTCTGGACAAGTGTTATTTGGGTTGTTGTTGTTAAGTTGTCCGGGGAGGACATGCTTTTATTCTGCAGGCGAAGTCAGATGTGTTAGAGGAATGGAGTGTCTATGCTGGAAACTTTTCCGTTTTCTGACCGTTGGAGAATGCATTGAGAATAAGCATTTCGTTTGTCTTTTGCTGCAGGTGAGTGCAACGCACGCATAGTACTCTTGCATACATGTCACTTGTGGAGTGGGAACATATTGGAGACGTGGTTCGTGGGTGAGTGGGGCTGCATCATGGTGCGAACTTTTGGGGCATCATTTCAACTCCTGCTAGTTACTGAAGAGTCGTGCCTCCACTTTAAATGGAGTGGACATTCGACGTTTTGATCATCGCCACTCTGAATCTTTGATTTCTCTCCCAAGATTTTCTACCTTCCACTTGCTATTTGCGATTTCTCTTTCTCCTTCAACTGTCTTCTTCGTTTGTAAGGTACTCTTTCCTTTTGCCATGTCTTTTATTTCTGATTCTACCATAGGTTTGGGCAGTAGCGACTCTAGGGGTTCAATTCAGCAACCCCTGGTAGACAGGGAAGTCATTTCAATCGACGGCTCCTCGGAGGAGGAGACTCACCGTGGAGTCTTTGCCAGCGAGTCCTCTTTTGGTGAGGCTCACCAAGGGTGGACCTTGGATTTGTCAAGCCTTTGGAGATGCGAGACTCACCAAGGACGGACCTTGGGTTTGATGAGCCTTTGGAGAATCGACTAATGATGTGTCCGTCCTGGGTTTTGGTAAGGCTCACCAAGGGCGAACCTTGGGTTTGACAAGCCTTTAGAGAAACGACAAGAACATGTCCGTCTTGGGTTTTGTTGAGACTCACCAAGGATGGACCTTGGGTTTGACAAGTGTTTGGAAATTGAGAATCACCAAGGGCAGGCCTTGGGTACGATGAGCCTTTGGAGATCAAGACTCACCAAGGGCAGACCTTGGGTTTAACGATCCATTGGAGATCAACACTCATCACGGGCGGACCTTGGATTTGACAAGCCTTTGGAGAAATGACGAGAAACACGTTTGTCCTGGGTTTTTTCGAGGCTCACCAAGGATGGACTGTGGGTTTGACAAGCCTTTGGAGATCGAGACTTACCAAGGACATACCTTAGGTTTGTGAGCCTTTGGAGAATCAACCAGCGACACGTCCACCCTTGGTTTTGGTGAGGCTCACCTAGGGCGGACCTTGGGTTTGACAAGCCTTTGAAGATCAAGACTCACCAAGGATGGACTTGGGTTCAACAAGCCTTTGGAGAAACGACAAGGAATGCCTCTGTCCTGGGTTTTGTTGAAGCTCACCAATGGCGGACCTTGGGTTTGACAAACCTTTGCCTTGGGTTTGACGAGCATTTTGAGAATTAACCAGAAACGTGTTCGTCTTGGGTTTCGTCAAGGCTCACCAAGGGCAAACCTTGGATTTGACAAGCCTCTGTAAAGTTTACACAAGGAAATAAAAAATTGATGGCAGATAAACTTTATTCAACGTAGTCAATTGAGTACATATTCCCTTCGTTCCCTAGATGTGCCTCATTAAAACTTCTCAAGCCAAAACCCTGATTTTTCTCATTTGGGACAAAAGACTTAAGTAGGAAAAAGAGTACATCATCCGATCTTGCAATAAGTCAATTGAAATAAAACTTTAGATGGGTAGCGTTCCATGTTCTTGGAATTGCTTTATCATCTAGTTCTTGTAGCCTATATGCTCCATTGTCTAGGCTTGCCACGATCCTGAATGGGCATTCCCAATTGGATCCAAGCTTTCCCGCTCGGGGATCTTTTCTAGCTTCACCTCGGACTCACCACACAAGGTCTCCAGGTTGAAAGGCTTGATGTTGAATCTTGGTGTTGTATCTCCTTGTCGCTAGGAGCTTGGTGACCTCTTCTTTGATTTTGACCATCTCTTGGACTTCGTCATTTGTCTCTAGTTCAATCCTCATGTTTTCTTCATTTTATTGTTCTTGGAACAACAACCTCTTTGTCAACGATTCCACAACTTCAACGGGGATCATGGCGTATGTGCCATATGTGAGTTAGAAATGAGTCTCGTTGTTGGCTGTGTTGGCTAATCAATGGTAGGCCTAGAGTATATTGGAGAGTTCCTCCTTCCAAAATTGTCAATGAGAGTTTTTGCAATGTGATAATACCGTAGGAGTATCGTCTCCTTAGTTTGAAATTTGTTGGCAACTTGACCTTGGATAAGTTGCGAGTAGGTGTAGCATCTTAGCTTTTTGGCTCCGACTTCTTTTGATAGCTTTAGGCCTACTATAAGTTCCTCATACTCATCTTGATTATTTGAGGCTTTGAAGTTGATCTTGAGAGCTTGCTCTAAAGTAACATTGCCAGGCCCTTTGAGGATGATGCCTACCCCACTCCCTTTCACGTTGGATGCTCCATCCACATAGAGATTCAACCAGTCTGGGGTGGTTTGGTTGCTACTAGTGAACTCTGCTAAAAAATCTGTCATAAAATATGTTTTCATGGGGCCACGATGTTCGCATTAGAGATCAAAGTTTGAAAGTTCTACAGACCATTCTACCATCCTTCTTGCTAGTTTAGGATTTCGCAACACCTGTTTGATGGGGTAGTTCGTCTTGAATACCACTTGGTGACTTTGGAAGTAAGGCTGGAGGCTTCGGGCTGAGGTGATAAGTGCCAGTGCTACCTTCTCTATCATCTAGTACCGCTTCTCAGCATTGTGGAGGTTGCCACTGGTGAAGTAAATGAGAAGCTGATGTTTCCCTTCCTCTTGTATGAGGACTGAGCTGACAACCTCATCAGTTATAGAAAGGTATAGGAGCAGGGGTGCTCCTGGTCTAGGTCGACTCAAGACTGGCGGCATGGCAAGAATTTTCTTGAAGGCCAAGAAAGCTTGCTCGCAGGCTTCGTCCCATAGGAAAGGCTCAATTTTTCAGAGTAATTGTAGAATGGCTTCGCTTTTTCGACGAGCTTTGGGAAGAACCTGGACAGAGACGCCAATCTGTCGTTCAACTTTTGGACTTCCTCTACACAAGTAGGGCTGTTCATCTCTAGTATGGTTGTGAATTTGTCGGGTTTGACTTCTATTCCCTGGTGTGTGATCATGAAACCCAGGAACTTGCCTCTGTCGACCCCAAAAGTGCATTTTTCTGGGTTGAGGCGCATGTCATGGTTTGAGACTTTAAGACCATATTGTGTACGTATACCTCGACGATTAGGTCCATCAGTCTTTGTTATGTCAGGCCTGCATCTTTTAGGCCAAAGGGCATGACCCTGTAGCAGAGGTTAGAATCCTCAGTAATGAATGTTGTTTTATCTTCGTCCGGGGCATGCATTCTGATCTGATTGTATCCTGAGTATGCACCCAGGAAACTTAGCACTTGAAACCCACATGCGTCGTCGACTAGACTGTCGATGTTGGGCAAGGGGTATGCGTCCTTGGGACACGCCCTGTTGAGATCGGTGTAGTCGGTGCACATTCGCCATTTGTCATTAGCTTTTTGACCATCATGACATTGGCGAGCTAGGTATAGTACCTGACTTCTCTGATGAAATTAGCTTTGATTAACTTGTCTACCTCCTCTCTGACTGCCTTGCATGTTTTTCTCTCATCTTCCTCTTCTTTTGTGACACTGACTTGACTTGGGGACAGATGACCAACTTGTGGAATATGATGCTGGGATGGATACCCAGAATGTCGGATGGTTGCAAAGTGAACAGGTCTGAGTTCCTGTGTAGGACATCAGCTAAGCATTTGTGTTCGTGGCTGGTGAGGTTCTTGCTGAGCTGTGTACACTGCCCGAGTTTGAGTATGAGCTGTAGCTTGACAAGTTCTTCGATAGGCTTTGGGCCTTTGTCGATAGAGGCGTCATGCGGATCCACATCGAATATGCCATCTTGACTTGCTCGGTAAACGGTCAGGGTTCGGATTGGAGACCCTTGGTCCACGTTCATGACTTGACTACTACCACCCACTGTGGGGTGAGGTCAACCAGGCTCCCTAGTTGGAGGATATGGTGCCATTTTCAAGCTTTAAGCATACCATTGTTTGGCCTGCTTTTGGTCCGCCTTCACAGTCACGATCTCCCCCATCAAGGATGGGAATTTCATCTTGAGATGAGGCGTGGAGACGATGATCTTGAGCTTGTTCAGCATTTTCCCGTCAATTAAAGCAAAATATGAGGTATTTGCATCAACAATTAAATACCTGATTGTGAAGCTCCTTGAGAGTTGGCCTTGACCGAAGGTGCTCATGAGGTCTATATAGCCTCTGGTCTTTACTCTTTCCTGCAAAGTAAGGATGGATTGTGTCTAACAAGACTTCGAGTCTCTAGAATGTCTTCCAGTATAGGATGTTTGTGGAGCTACCTTGGTCAATGAGGACCTTGGACACCATGAAATTGGCGATGACGATTGAGAAAACCATGGGATCGTCTTGGTTGAAAGGGTTGATGCCCTTGAAGTCTCTGTAGGTAAAAGTGATGGGAGGGAGACTTCGTTCTGATGGAACGTCAACACGGTTGATGTTGATGTCCCGGATGGCATGGAGATGCCACTCTTAGGATTGACTGGACAACCCTTCATAGAAAATCCGCTTGCGATGGTGTTAATTACACCTCATATTTGCTGGGTGAGCTTGTTTTCCTATTCTTGCGGAGGTTGTCGCTTGTGTCTTTGTTGTAGTGTCTTTTCCTCCCTTTGTATTATGCTCTATCCTTTATTCTGTTAGTATCTTAATTTTTATGTTGGTGTCCCCCGGGGTCTCGCTTTTGCTGGGTGATTGTCAGGCCTCTTTGCCAATTGGGCTAGATACCAACCCGTGTGAGCTCTTTAATTTTATCTTTTAGAGCCCAATAGTCTTCAGTATTGTGATCATAACTACGATGATACCTGCAGCGTTTGGTTTTATCTAACCCCGGCCTAGGAGGAAGTGGCAGAGGTAGTTTTATGGGTACCTCTATGTTGAATACTTCCTCCAGGATATTAGTTTCTTTGGTCGTAAGGGTATGTAGCGCGAGTACCTGGGTCCTTTGGGAGAGGCTGGCGCTTGTCCGACTTGTGTTGTTTGTCTGACTTATGTGAGTCAGTCTTGGTACCTCCTTCTCACTTGTCACGCTTTTGTCTAGCTTGTCGGACCTCGTCTCTGAACCTTGACATCTCCTCCATCTGGATGTAGCCTTTGGCTCGTTCCCGCAACTCATCCATAGGAGGTTTTTTGCATAGACTGTCCGAAAACTTGCCAGGTCACAAGGCTAGAAGCATGGAGTCCAGTGCTACCTCTAATTTAAGGTTTCGGATCTGGACAACAATTTGTTCGAACTTGTCCATGAACTTCTGGAGGGATTCATCATCTTCTTGTTGTAGACTGGCCAACGTAGCGGATGTCACACGATGCAACTGGCTAGTTGCATACTGTGAATTGAAATGCTCGACAAGGGTATCAAAGCTATTCATGGAGGAGCCCTTCGTACCATGTCAATGTTGTCCCTTTAAGGGATGCTGGGAAGACACGTCAGAGGATTGCGTCATCGTTGGTGTAAATGTTCCCCTGGGTGAGGAAAGCATCCGGATGCTCATTTGGATTGGTGGTTCTATCGTATCACTCTAGGTTGAACAATTTCCAACCTAAGGATAGGTCGGCTTCCATGATTCGACAAAAGGGTGTCAACGAGTCGACCGCCCTTCTGAACGGTGTATGTATGATAGACTGGGGTCATCTTGAGTGTTGATGGTGTGTCGGGGGTGCGATTCCCCTTGAGTACGTTCATTCGTCATACAGGCAAAGTGCTCGTCTCCTTGGGGGCGTCTTACACGAACCTCCTTGTGATGTTGCTCCATCTTCGCAATGTGGGTCTGAAGTTGCTGAAGAGCGTCTGTGTTTGTCATGTTTGTCGGGGTAGGATTGGAGCTTTCAAGAGGGGTCTCGTGTCTAAGGCCAGACTGCGTGCTAATCATTGATAGAAAAGAGAGGTCGCAGGGTAAGTTTTACGGTAGCCCCACAGTGGGCGCCAAATATACATACCAAAATATGGAGTTGACTAACGTCAGGGTCGACGTAGCCAATATGGGCTCCATGATCTCACACGTCGGACTGTAGGTATCCTCTGTTAAGAGGACACGAGGGGGGACCTGCAAAACAAAGGACTCTAATGCTCAAGTGAGTATGTAAGTGAGTTGACAATAAGTGATATGAAAAGGGTGAGTAGAACTTTGGTACTTATAGAGTAGCATAGGAGCTGCGGGTCCTTATTTGTCGAGGCTGTTACAGTGGTGTAATAATTCTTGAAGATAATTACTAGCTTGTAAATATTTACTAGTAGATAATTGTATCATACATATAATGTGTATCTTATAGATAATTGAATACCTGTCACTTGATAAGGAGGTTGTAACATTATCATTAATATTCAAATAATGGGGTATAAGAGATAACATGTTTGGCCTAGTAGCCCGACTGCTAAGGACGAGGTGTCTGTGCTCTTGTGCCAAGGCTGACGTGCATATTGGAACGAGACATCACTTGCCACGTGTATTTTGTGGACTCTGCACAGTACACTCATAAAAAAATTCTTCATCCATGTTCAACCAAGCATGAAAAAAGAAGTGCCACTAACCTAACTTCTTTCGATTTCAAGCATCAACACCGGATTCAATAGTAATAGCAAGGGATTCTAGCAGCCATTTTTAAGTGTGTGATAGAAAAGTGTAAGATTGTTCCAGCTTAATTAAAGGTCTCAAATTTGAGTCCTGGATATATAGCTGCATTAAATACTTACACGTGATCTAGACAAAAAAATTACTATAATTAGGAACTACAAAAAAATCACTATAACTAGGTAAATAAATGCAATGGGATGGTCATAATTTATGTGATATATGGGAACATAACATTTATTCTAAATGTTAGTGTTAACTAAACAAAAATTGTTATTATATTTTGATGTATATCATAAGTATTTTTTATTGGAAGCAATTATATTTGAGTTAGGTATGATCTCTATGAGCGACAAAAATTTTCCTTCAAGTATTCTATGTACCAGAACTCTAACCAAAAACCATTGATTAAGATGCATGAAAAATTATTATTATTATTATTATTATTATTATTATTACATAAAGTTGAGCTTATTTATTTTTATAAATAATATGATTTAGTAGTAAATTCTTTACTTTCGTATTATTCTCAACATTCATTTTAATTTATGTAATATAATGTTTAATATGAACTTTATGTGTGACTTAGTTGAAGAACAAAATAAGGGTGAAAAAAAATGGTTTCTTTGTGCAATAGTTATGTAAAACACAAGTAGGGAGTGAGGTAAGTATTATTTATTCATGATGAAGAGAAAGGTGTATATGAATAATCTTTCCTCCATAGGGTGATTTTCAAGATGTATTAAAAATGTAAGATTGAAAAAACAATGACATATTTTGTCGAGTCTTTTGCTTACATCAATTGTAACTTGGTTGATTTTCATAATTTTTTTTATCAGTGGACGATAACTATATTTCACTATAATTTTTCACTGAATTTGATGAGTTTCCTTAGCCTTGTAAGAGAATGTGTCTTTTCCTAATCTAAACTTTAATATTACCAACAAAAGTAAGAATGATTAATTTGCAATCATATCTTTCAAACCTTAGTAATGATCTATTTGATTAAAAACAAAATGTATCTTAGATAGCCACCAATGATAAAGGCTCAGCATTACATGGATTTATTTATATTTAATACATATAATACTTTATAAGATTAATTTTGAAAAAATACAATATAGTTATTATAATTGAAACATGTCAACGCTACAAGGAATAAGTCATTTAGTGACAACAAAAAATCATAGGTATAACATATGATGTCATAGGTATATCACCAAAAAGCTATTCCAACAAACATTTATTATTGTCATATGTAATTCGCTATACCTATGGTTTGTCTGTCATTATAGATTTTAGTGAATGTATTCAAGACGATTTGAGAAGTACTTTACCATGTGCCTACAATTTTTCTACCATCAATATTCTTACAAAAATCTGGAAATTCCACGTGTGGGCCTAATGTGGCCTTGGTGGACTCCAAATCCTGTGGCGCCGGAGCTTGGGTAGGCTTTGCTTAGAGGAGGGACCTGCAAAACAAAGGAAAAACACTCTGACGCTCAAAGTAAGTACATTAAATTTATAAGGGTAACCAAGTGAGAACTCGGTCTAGAATGTAGAGTATGAGAGACTTGAGTAATGCATTCAAGTGTATATGAGGGAGAGGTATTCTGTGTGTGAGAATGGAGTGAGTATGGAATTGTATTGAGTATGAATGGAGTGAGTTAGAGAGAACCTGGAGAGTTGTATTTATAGCGTGGAGTGGGCCTTGGGCTATTGCTTATAGATAATCTGTTGATAAGATAATACTAACAGATAATAGCAGGCAATTATCTTAATTTGAATAAGAGATAATATGTACCTTATTGATATATTGTTACTTGTGGATAAGTAACAATTAGTAGATAACTTGTTGAGACATGATAAGATAAGGTGGTTACACCTATTTGAATATCCTTGCATGTAAATAGGCAATTAGCAAGGACAGAGAATATTGCTGATGTCCGTGCTCCTGTAGAGGGTCGACGTCCGTGCTCCTGTAGCGGTGTTGAAAAGCAGTCTGGACATTGTGTCTGGGCTGGCGCCTGAAAGCTGAATAAGTGCCTATTAAAGAGACAAGGCTGACATGGAGGGTGGCCACGTGTACAGTGACATTTATGAGGTGGCCATGTGTCATTTTACTATTTTGGACTGTACATAAGCCCCCCAGCCTCTGAGCCAATTTATGGGCGAAAGAGGGTGAAAGAGCATAAAGCAAAGTGTCTGATGTCATAGTAAAATTGTCAGCCCCCGAGGGTGGACATGAAATGTCGAGGTTGATGTCTTCAAAGGTCGACCAAAACTTTAATTTTTTTATTTTGGATGTATGAATCTGTATATGCGACAGTGTAGTCCCTAGAGAGTGCTTGGACTTCTCAATGTATACTTTTTGACTTTATTGCATAAGCCTGACTTGGGCAGGTAGATTAGACGTGGATGATGATTTTTTGCCACTTTGTGACCGTCTGATATGATCTTTGGAAAACGTGCTCAGTCCCCTCATTAATATTGACAGTCGTGTGCCGCCCACGCTCCTTACCCACGCACACGTGTCACTCCAGGAGACGCCATGTTTTATGGAGATCGTGCGTAGTGGGTGGAATCGTGAGGTAGTGGAAAGGGAAACGGTTCAGTCACGACGCGTGCTTCTAGGGGATGTTTCGTACTCTCGCCAAAGTAATCATCAGACTTCCCTTTGTTTTAAATAGCAGTGAGTCCGCCATTACCATCTCCACCTGCACCTTGCTCCCTGAATTTCTTCTTCAACCTTCTTCTTCCCAAATTGTGAAACTGAAAATGTCTGAGTCACCCATTTCTGATTCTGCCTTGGGTATGATGGGTAGTGATTCTGGTGGCTCTGTGGAGCAGCGCATTATACGCGACGTGATCTCCATTGGGGATTCCTCTGAGGAGGATGTCCATGAGGAAATTCTAATGGGTCTCTGTCTTCTAGGCGAAGGACCCGCTCACGCCAGACTAGCGGTGGGGCTTCTCGTCCCTCTCAGCCAGCACAGACTTCTGCCACTCCTAGGGTTAATGAACCCTTACCACTTACCATTCTTCCCCCTGCTTCTGCTGCCGAAAGGGGTGAAAATCCCAATGTGAGGGATTTGAGGACTTCTTCTTCTCCACGCCGTAGTCGTTGTGCGGGATCACCAACCCCTGCTACTACCATGGCTGGGTTTGAGTGGGTGAGAAAGGATGTTTTAAAATACAAGTCTTCTCTCACTACCCCTGCTAGTGTCAATGTTATTTGCAAGCAAATCCATCTGTCTACTCCTGAGCATTCCCGTAAGCTGATTGTTGAGGGAGAAGATGATCTCCCTTTTATGAGGGCGGTGCCCAGAGCTCCGCCCTTCTTTTTTGTGTATCGTTGCCTCTTCGAGGTTTTGGGGCTTTTGCTTCCCCTTCTCTCCTTTCCAGTGTGTTTTACTGGATTTCTTGAATGTGCCCCTTCACAACTCCACCCCAATAGTTGGGCTATAATGATGGCTTTTGAAGTTTTATGTTCTCATTTGAATGTTCGTCCTAGTATTCATGTCTTTCTGTTTTACTTCCAAACTAAATTGTCTGGGAAGGTTGGTTGGGTCTCCCTGACTAGTTTTTCTAAAAAACTCTTTGAGATTAATGCCAATGTATTTCGTTGTTTTAAGGACCGTTTCTTCAAAATTCAGGAGAGTAACGAGGTGGTTGACGATGTGCCCTTTATGCATAACCAAGATGGAACCCCTCGTTTTCCTTTTTATTGGCAATCTAATCCTACTAGGTTTCGGTCTATTGATGAGGATTGTTTCACTTTGACGGAGAGGTTGAACAAAGCAATTATAGAGTTATTGCCAACCGCTCTTGATGCTCGTGCCATTTGTCACTCTCCTCAGCCGATGATCCTGCCGCCGTTTTGGATGGTAACTCTTTCTTTATTTTTTCTTTGTTTTCAGATGCATAGACCTTATCTTCTATATTTTTATTTTCAGTTGTCATGGGAGACTTTCAGTGGAGGCCCCTGGTGAAGAAGGTAGGTAGTGACACTGTACCTGCCCCTATTCCCCCCTTAACTGAAGAAGAGGGTCAACCCACTGTCCAAGTTAGCCCTGCTGAGGTTGCTGTAGTTTTTCCCAGTCCCTCTCTGTCTGAATCAATGAAAAGAAAAAGAAATGAGGGTACCGGGACATCTGGGTGCAAGAAGTCTCTGGTAGCTCATAACCCTCGTAGTTTACGTGCTATGAGGGAGGCTGCTGGGCTGTTACCAACTTCTCCTCCTCCTGTCTGGGCTCCTTCAACTGTTCAGGAACCAACATCCATCAGGGTTCTGACAAATGTTCAGTCTCCTGCCCCTCCTCAAGCTTCAATACATGTTCGGGCTACGGTTTCTGCTCAGGTTCCTACACCTATCCAGTCTCAGGTGTCTGCTCAGATTCTTACAGCTGTCCGGGCTCTAATTTATGTTGTTGCTTCCCCTTCTGTTCCTTTTGCTGCTGTCACTCCCACTCCTCCTTCTTCTCAGCGATATTCTCCTACGCTTGCCACTTCTTTGCCTTCTTCATCAGCAATGCCACCACCCGTTGCACGCTCTGCTACTCCCTTGGAGTTTTTTAGCGCTTCAAGGGACGTCGAGTCTTTGTGGAGTGTTGGGCATAAATTTCAGAGAAGGCCATCCTCTTCTTTTGACAGGAACTTGATCAGATCTGCGGGTACTCACCGTTCACTTGATGCTGCAGGGCTTTTTCTGCACAGGAGCCTTGCCATTATTGAAGAGCATCGGCAAGTACATCAAGAAGCTATGAGCAAGGCATCCTCTCTGGAGCAAGAGCATAACAAGCTGAAAGGTGCTGTTCGAGGTGCCCTGCAACTAGAGCGCAATAGGTTGATCAGGTCTTCAATAGCATTAGCCGAGGTGGTTAGGTCTAACCATCAACTATCTGGTAAGACTAGTATGGCCTTGTCTAAACTGTTAAGAACTCGGATTGATGGTGATGAGTTGGTCGTTCATGATAAGGCTGCTATTGTTGAGGCTGTGAAAGAAGCGGCTGGATTGAAGGATGAATTGGCAGCTAAGAGAGAGGTTAGCGACTAAGAGGGAGAAGTTGAGGGAAGCAATGGACAAGTTGGCGGCTGAGAGAGAGAAGCTGAGGGAAGCTCAAATCGAGCTATCCACTGAAAAGGCTGTCAGCAAGGAGCTGGATGAGGAGTTGAAAGTGCTTAGACGCGAAGTAATGGAGCAATATGAGAAGGGTTTCTCCAAAGCTGTGCGTCAGGCCGGCCTATTTGCCAAGGACCTTGACTTGAATCAATTTGACCCTTTTAAAGACGTCAAAAATGGTGCCTTGGTTGACGAGGAGGAGATTGGCTCTGCTGAAGAGTCGGCCAGTGACGCAGCTGATGTCTAGGCTACTTTGCATTCATGCTTTCTTTGTTTCTGCTTTTTAACCTTGAAGACTTTTGTAATGCTTTCTAACAATTTAATGAAATATGTTTCTTTCATTTCAAATCTTTTGTGTCTTCTTTATTTGTACAATTTCTTCAATTATTTGCTTATGCTGATAACCCCAATAATTTGCTTGACTGTGTGTTGTTCAATCTTGAGATTTTGTGACTGAAAACGCCCTAAACTGTTTGTTGAGGCTTGAAAGCCATTGAACTGTCAAAAAGATAACTCAGATTTGTAACGCCAAGCTTAATCTTTGAACTGTTGTCGGTCTTATTTGCAAATGACTACGCTTGTAGTTTTGCTCATCGAGGCTCCCGATTCCAGTGCGTGCTAAGGATGCATCTTAGACTTTAGAGATGTCGGGGGTTGACCATGAACTTCAAGATTATCTCTTGAATCTGTATTGTTGAGGATAAACTTTTTGTCAAGGTTTCCACCATATGCACCAAGTGATGATGATATGTCGAGGGTGGTCCTTAGACAATTATCTTGCAAAATAAAATTATTCCTGCAAAACAAAAATATCCTATGGTACTGTATGTCTAGGTTCCATAGGAGTTAGAGTACCCAGAGTATTTTCTAGGTTTTTCATGCCAAGATGAACTTGGACGCTTATATGCTAAAAATGTTTCTATATGGTTCATATTCCTGCATCAATAGAAATCGTGAACATTGAAATCATGTAATAAAGCATTTAGTACCTCGTGCTTCCTTAATAGATAAGTTGATGAAAGCGAGGCTAACCGCAAATTAATCTCGAGATTTGAGAATTATAGTTTATCAAGAATTGTTGATAACTATGTGGATCAATGGTGTGGCTTTCCTTATTAGGACTCCATATTGTAGATTGACACCAAGAGAGCATGCTTGGTTTTTAAGAGATCCAGGGTAGATCTTGGTCTTTTGTGCCAAGTATGTATCTTGGTCTTTATGTTCCTGAGAACGTATATTCCTGCAAGGGAGAGATATGACAAGGATAACATATGTTGAGGGTGGACATAGTTTTACCTTCTGTTTGTCAAGTCTGATACCAGTGGAGTTGTCCAGGCTGGGTTTTGTCAGGATTCCTCAGGACATGGTATTGGGTTTGCTGAAAGTATACCAGTGGTGCGTCCATCCTGGATTCTTAGAGGTTGACCGAAGCTCTTAGGATTTATGAACCTTGAAAATCTACCTTAGCTCGGATTTTATAAACCTGTAAACGACCAAGAACAAATTCCTCGATTGCCGAGGTGGACCCCGGGCTTATCAAGGCCAACCAGATGGATGTAATTATGAACCTTCTTCCAAGGGCAGACCTTGGGTCTTTGGTCGACCAACGCTCTAGTCTTACGAACCTTGACAAGTCTGCGTAATTTGGTCGACTCACCGAGGCGGACCCCAGACCAAGGACAGACCTTGGAATTTCATGCCGACCAACGCTCTAGTCTTACGAACCTCGACGGTTCTGCGTAGTTTGGTCGGATCACTGAGGCGGACCCCGAACCAAGGACAGACCTTGGAATTTCATGCTGACCAACGCTCTAGTCTTACGAACATCAACGGTTCTGCGTAGTTTGGTCGGATCACCGAGGCGGACCTCGGACCAAGGACGGACCTTAGAATTTTATAGTCAGCCAGATGGACTGGTCTTATTGACTGTGCAACGAGGCGGACCTCGGACCAAGGATAGACCCTGGGATTTTATAGTCAGCCAGATGGACTGGTCTTATTGACTGTGCAATGAGGCGGACCTCGAACCAAGGATAGACCCTGGGATTTTATAGTCAGCCAGATGGACTGGTCTTATTGACTGTGCAACGAGGCAGACCTCGGACCAAGGATAGACCCTGGGATTTTGCTGGAGGTTCAACTAGGGGATCCCTAGGATTTTATGAATCTTTAGAGAGTACCAGGACACGTCCGCCCTGGATTTTAATAAAACTTACCAAGGACGGACCCTGGTCAAGTACCAAGACATGGTCTTGGGTTTTTGTCGAGGCTGGACTTGGAAGAACGCTCTAGTAATATCGTCAAACATCCTGAAATATTGACATAAGTAAAAGGTAAGAGGTATATGTTTTATTAATGGAGTTTTTAATACACATATATTTCCTCTGTTTATTCCTTGGATGGGCCTCATTAAAACCTTTCCAAGTAAAAACCCAATGGGAAAAAAGGACTTGAAATAGGAAAAAGAGTACGCCATCCGGTCTTGAGCTTTCTAGCTGAAATAAAACTTCAGGTGTGTGGCATTCTAGGTTCTTGGAATATCTTTGCCACTGAGTTCCTGCAATTTGTAAGCACCATTGTCCAAGCTAGTAACAACTCTGAACGAGCCTTCCAAGTTTGGTCCAAGCTTGCCTGCACTGGGATCCTTTCTAGCTTCCCCTCAAACGCGCCAGACTAGGTCGCCTGGCTGGAAATTTCAGGGCTGTAGTTTTGAGCTATATCCTCGTGTCATACGGAGCTTGGCCGCTTCTTCTTTTACTCTGGCTATGTCTCAAAGTTCTTCACTGGTTTCCAGTTCAACCCTCATATTGTCCTCGTTGCACTGTTCCTGAAAAAGCATCCTTCTAGTTGAAGGTTCCCCTAACTCGACAGAGATCATGGCATCAGTACCATATGTCAAGCAAAAAGGAGTTTCTTTTGTAGCGCTTTGAGGCGTACAGTGGTATGCCCAGAGTATACTGGGTAGTTCCTCCCTCCAGAGCCCTTTGGACTTATCAAGTCTAGTGCGAAGGGCTTTAAGAATAACTCTATTTGCCGCTTTTGCTTGACCATTGGTCTGGGGGTGTTCAACAGAAGTAACCAAGTGCTTGATACCTAGTCTTGTGAGGAAGTCTTCATAGGTTTGTGCTTTAAATTGTGTTCCGTTGTCAGTGACGATAGCGTAGGGTAGACCGTACCTGCATATAAGATTTTTCCAGGTGAAGCTTTCCACCTCACTGGCAGTTATCTCCCGAAGTGGCTTGGCCTCAATCCACTTTGTGAAGTAGTCAATGGCCACTAGCAAAAACTTGACCATCCTAGGAGCCTTAGGAAATGGTCCCAAGATGTCCATGCCCCACATAGCGAAAGGCCAAGGAGAGGAAATGGTATGAAGGTTATCAGGGGGAATCCTCGGGATATTTGCAAATTCCTGACACCTTTTGCATCTGCGTGCAAAGTTGCAAGCATCCGTCCTGAGTGTTGGCCAGTAGTACCCTGCTTGTACTACCTTGGTGGCTAGAGATCGTCCCCTTGTATGGAGTCCGCATATTCCTTCATGGAGTTCCCTCAGGACATAGTCGTCCTGTGAGCTGTCCAGACACTTAAGTAGTGGCACTGTCAGTCCTCTTCTGAATAACTCATTGTCAATGATGACATAATAACTGGTCTTTCGCTTTAGTCGTCGGGCCTCATTTTCATCTGCTGGAAGTATCCCTCTTAAGAGAAAGTCTCTGTAAGGGGTCATCCAAGTGGGCTCCTGTATTTCCATAGCCATTTCCACTAAGGCGTCAATGGTGGATTTCTGGAGTGTTTCTTGGATGATTGTCTTGAGGTGCCCGGTCTTCTTGGTGCTGGCCAGCTTGGACAACAAGTCAGCCCTGGTGTTACTTTCTCGAGGTATGTGGTACATCTCAAAACACTCGAAGCTGTCGATGAGTGTTTTTGCCAGATGATAATACTGGAGGAGTTTGGCTTCCTTGGTTTGGTATTTGTCTGCTATCTGTCCCTGGACTAGCTGTGATTCGGAGTAGCATCTCAAGTTACGAGCCCCGACTTCCTTAGCGAGTTTGAGTCCTGCAATGAGTGTCTCGTACTCTGCTTGGTTGTTGGAAGCCTTAAAGTTAAGCTTGAGGGCTTGTTCCAGCGAGATGTTGCCAGGTCCTTCGAGTATGATGCCTGTTCCGCTTCCCTGCACATTGGAGGCTCCGTCCACGTAAAGGTTCCATCAGTCGAGGGTGGATTCTTTCTTCCCAGCAAATTCTGCTAGGAAGTCTGCCATGAATTGTGCCTTTATGGGACCACATGGCTCATATAGAATATCAAATTCTGACAATTCAACTGACCATGCTACCATTCAGCCTGCCAGCTCTGGTTTCCTCAGTACCTGTTTAATAGGATAATTAGTTTTAACTATTACTTGGTGACTTTGGAAATATTGTCAGAGGTGTCTGGCTGAAGTGATCAATGCCAAAGCTATCTTTTCGATCATTTGATAGCGCTTCTCGGCATCATGTAGCATGCGGCTGGTGAAATAAATAGGGAGTTGGTGCTTCCCTTCTTCCTGGACGAGTGCCGAGCTGACGGCTTCGTTTGTTGCCGAGAGCTACAAGAGCAATGGTGCGTCGTACCGAGGTCGACTCAAGACAGGTGGTGTAGCAATTGTTTTCTTGAACGTCATAAAAGCGTGCTCACAGGTGTCATCCCAGAGGAATGGTGTTGTCTTGGTGAGCAACCTATAGAAGGGTTTTGCTTTCTCAACAAGCTTCGGAAGGAATCGGGACAGCGCGGCTAGTCTTCCATTCAACTTTTGAACTTCATTAACACTAGTCGGGCTACGCATTTGCAATATGGCTGAACATTTGTCCGGGTTGGCTTCAATACCTCGGTGTGTAATCATGAAGCCGAGGAATTTGCCGTCACCCACTCCAAATGTGCATTTCTCCGGATTGAGGCGCATGTTATATTTCCGAACCTCCTCGAATACTTCCTCCAGTTCCACTACATGTTAGGCTACACTCTGAGATTTGACAACCATGTCATCCACATAAACCTCGACGTTGCGTCCGATCTACTTTCTGAACACACGGTCCATCAGTCGTTGGTATGTGGCCCCTGCATTTTTGAGACCAAAGGGCATGACCCTATAACAGTAGTTGGCGTCTTCGGTGATGAAGGCAGTCTTTTCTTCGTCCGGAGCATGCATTCTGATCTGATTATAACCAGAATATATGTCCAGGAAGCTTAATACGTGGAACCCGGACGCCCCATCAACAAGTCTGTCAATATTGGGTAATGGGTACGCGTCCTTAGGATATGCCTTGTTGAGATCTGTAAAGTCTGTGCACATGCGCCATTTGCCACTGGCTTTTTTAACCATGACAACATTGGCGAGACATGTGGAATATCTGACTTCTCTGATAAAGTTGGTCTTAAGCAATTTGTCAATTTCTTTTTTGACCGCCTTTCGGCGTTCTTCACCCATATTTCGCTTTTTCTGTGCAATGGGCTTGGCCTGTGAACATACTGCTAGTCTGTGACATATGACACTAGGGTCAATGCCAAGCATGTCGGATGGTTGCCAAGCGAATAGTGATGCATTTTTATGGAGCACATCAGCTATATGCCTGTATTCATGGCTGGTGAGCCCTTTGCTGAGCTGCGTACACTGTCCGGGTTTGGGCCCTAGTTGCAGTTTAACTAGCTCTTCGATTAGTTTCGGTCCTTTGTCAATATTGTCATCGCATGGATCCACATCGAAGGCTTGATCATTGCGAGCTGCAAAGACCGTCAGTGTAGAAGGAATAAAATTTCTATCGATATTCATTACCTGGGTGGTACCCCCCGAAGTGGTACGATGTCTGACCGACTGTCTACTGGGAGGATGTGGTGCCACTTTAAGACTTTCAATGTAGCACTGTCTGGCTTGCTTTTGGTTTGTCTTTACGGTGACAATTTCTCCCGTCACAGTAGGGAATTTCATCTTCAAGTGAGGGGTAGAGACGATGGCCCCCCAACTCGTTTAATGTTTTCCTACTTATCAGGACAAGATAAGATGTATCAGCGTCAATGATATTGTACCTGATTTTGAAACTTCTGGATAGCAGACCTTGACCGAAGGTGGTCATTAGGTCGACATATCCCAAGATGTCGCTCTATCTCCTGCAAAGCCTAGGAGAGGTTTTGAGCAAGGCTGTATGGCTGATGATAAAATCTCCAGCTTCTGAAAGGTCTTCAAGTATAAAACATCAGTCGAGCTGCCCTGGTCGATGAGCACCTTTGTCACCTTGAAGTTGGCAATAATAAGGGACACAACCATAGGGTTGTCTTGATGGATAGGGTTGATCCCTTCAAAGTCAGCGTCCGTAAAAGTGATAGGAGGCAAACTCCGCATCGGAAGACTATTGACAGAATTGATGTCAATATCTAGGATGGAGTGTAGGTGCCTTTTACGAGACTAACTGGACGATCCTCCATAGGAGAAGCCCTCTGCGATGGTTTGGATTACACCATGAATGTGTTGATTGGGATCTTCTCCTTGTTGACGAGGGGGTTGACGTTCGCGTCCTGGTTGCGGTGGTCTTTGCCTCCCTCTGTCTTCTGCATCATCTCTGCGCCTGTTGTTGTTCCTGAAATGATCTTCTCGTCGTTCCTCTTGTCTATGTACTGAAGGGGGATTATCAGGTCTTTTTATAAACCTTGACAAGTGCCCTGCTTGGATAAGTTATTCGATCTTATCCTTTAAGGCAACGCAATCCTCAGTACTGTGACCAGTGCCACGATGATACCTACAATACTTGTTAGGGTGTCCTCTTATTTTTGAAGGAGCGGGTAATGTTACCTGGACTTCAGTATTAAATGCTTCATCCATGACCATGGTTTGATTGACCGTCAAGGGAGTGTATCTCTCAAACCTGGGTCCTTTGGGGATAAGATGTGACTTGTATGGCCTGTGCTTCTTATTATTCCTCCGAGAGTCAACAGGTGTTTCATGTTTCTCGCACTTCTGTCCCACCTATCAGACCTCATTGCGAAACTTTGACATCTCTTCCATCTAGATATACCCTTTAGCTCTTTTGCATATTTCGTCCATGCTAGAAGGAGGTTTCTTGCATAGACTATCCACGAATTTGCCAGGTCGTAGGGCTAGCATCATGGAATGTAGTGCCACCTCAGGATTGAGGTTTCTGATCTGAGAGGCGACATGCAAAAATCGTTCCATTAACTTATGGAGAGGTTCATTATCGGCTTGACGCAATGTCGCCAAGGCAGCAGATGTCAACTTGTGAGTCCGGCTGGTTGCGTACTGTGCACTGAACTTCTCGACAAGGGTATCGAAGCTGTCAATGGACTGCTCGGGGAGATCACCATACCATGTTAGCGCAGCCCCCTTTAAAGATGTAGGGAATACACGACATAATATGGCGTCGTTATGTGTGTAGAGATTTGCCTGTGAAAAGAAGGCATCGAGGTGTTCATTCGGATCAGTGGATCCGTCATACATCTCTAAGTGTAGAGGTTTCCAGCCGAAAGGGATGTCGACCTCCATAATACGGTCGACAAGCGGATTGCGGCGAGTGTTGTGTCTCTCCCTTCGATATCCCTGCATTAAACTGCGAATACCTGGTGGGTCGACAGTTTGTCGAGGGTGCGAGGGTTATTGAGGATGTGACTCACCTTGTGTCTGTTCTTCTCTGGTAGTGTGAGTGCGTTCGTCCTCCCGAGGATGTCTTGCTCGGGCTTCATCACGATCATCTTTCAATCTTTGAATTTCTTCCTGGTATTTGCGTTCCATCTCCGCCATGCAGTTCTAGAGTTGCAGTACGGTGTCGGCATTTGTCATGGTAGTTTGTGGAGGGTTAGACGCGTCGACAGGAGTGTTGTGCCTAACGCTGGAGCGTGTACTGACCATGGACGAATACTATTGATTTTTTTGGGATGCGAGGCCGCAGGGTAAGTTTTACCTGGACCCCACGGTGGACGCCAAATGTTCTTACCAAAATCTTGAAATTCCACGTGTGGGCTTGATGTGGCCTTGGTGGACTCCAAATCCTGTGGCGTCGGAGCTTGGGTAGGCTTTGTTTAGAGGAGGGACCTGCAAAACAAAGGAAAAACACTCTGACGCTCAAGTAAGTACATTAAATTTATAAAGGTGACCAAGTGAGGACTCGGCCTAGAATGTAGAGTATGAGAGACTTGAGTAATGCATTCAAGTGTATATGAGGGAGAGGTATTCTATGTGAATACCGAATGAGAATGGAGTGAGTATGGAATTGTATTGAGTATGAATGGAGTGAGTTAGAGAGAACCTGGAGAGTTGTATTTATAGCGTGGAATGGGCCTTGGGCCATTGCTTATAGATAATCTGTTGATAAGATAATACTAACAGATAATAGCAGGCAGTTATCTTAATTTGAATAAGAGATAATATGTATCTTATTGATATATTGTTACTTGTGGATAAGTAACAATTAGTAGATAACTTGTTGAGATATGATAAGATAAGGTGGTTACACCTATTTGAATATCCTGACATGTAAATAGGCAATTAACGAGGACAGAGAATATTGCTGATGTCCGCGCTCCTGTAGAGGGTCGACGTCCGTGCTCCTGTAACGGTGTTGACAAGGAGTTCGGACATTGTGTCTGGCTGGCGCCTGAAAGCTGAATAAGCGCCTATTAAAGAGACAAGGCTGACATGGAGGGTGGCCACGTGTACAGTGACATTTATGAGGTGACCACGTGTCATTTTACTATTTTGGACTGTACAATCAATATTGGTTTTAGTGACCAATAATAATTTTCTACACCTACCATTTTAATGTTGTTGTTATAGATTATAGTGCTGAAATTTAAAATTGTTAGTAGAGTATGATAACATATACCCACAACTTATCTTTCATTACCATGGATTTTAGGTGACAGAGTGGGCTAGACAACCTCTAGCTTAATGTAACATCCTCAAAATTATATCTTGAGTTTATAATTATGATTGAATTATGGAAGTGTGATGATAATTGGATACAAGAAGAATATAATAAAATTTATTTGAACACAAGCTGTCCAAAACTGTCCACTACTACCACCTGTTTTGAAAAAATTATTTCTCTCTCATTTATTACTCAGATTAGATGTGTAATATATAGAATTAAATATATAGTTGTCAACTATAACATATAAAAATTTCGGCTAAATCTAGATTGTGTACTGCTTGTTGTCACGAAAATACTAAGAGATGTCAGTTTGGAGTCTAGTTTTAAAAATGTTATACAAATAAGGCATGTGATACCTTGTTAGAAAGTTTAAGAAGTCTAGTTCAAAATACTAAAAGATGAGAATTTATGGACTGGTAGATTGGTACGGAATATACTAAGAACGAACCACATCTGGTTAAGTGTTTCTAGTTATTTGAAAAATCTAATCTTGGCAACTTGTAGCTCCTAAAACTTTGGCACAAAGGCTAGAAGATTCAACCCAAACTTGGACCAATCAGAAGTGGATGAATACTCCCAAAGCATTCACATGATGCAGCCATAGAAATATGCATGACTAAGTGAACTAATAGAAAGAATATTTGGTAAACAAAAGTCAAGGTGAAGTCAATAAAGGGAATGAGACAAAGTTGAAAACAAGATTCTTGAATAATCTTGTGAGATCATCAACGCGGAAGCCTAGGGACTTAAGGGTAAGGAATGATTTCAGCCAAATATTAAAGAACCAATAAAAATTGGTCATTTGTAAAAAGCTTTCCATATAACCAAATGATCATTAATGAATGGAATCTTTCCTTAAACCATAAAAAAATTAGTGCAGCCATGATATTTGCATATTGTTGTGTATTTGGCCGTTTGTGTAGCTGAAGAAAATTGAGCAAAGGATATAAAGATCTCCAGCCATGTTCCACGTAGCACAGCCAGCTGCCCAAGTCAATGAATTAGGGAATCTTGACCAAGAAAATCTAGTACAAGATAAGGATTTAGAAGAATATCTTTTAAAGTAATGATGAGTTAGTTAAGTTCTAACTAAACTAACTCTTAATTGAGTTCTAATATAACTAAATTCACTTAGAACTTAACTAATTAAATTAGTATAAATATCTAATGATGTTAAAAAAAATTGCACATAGGATTGCTAGATCCAAAACTTATTCCATGGCTACTTGCTTCCTTGCACCTAGCTTTTCACTTCTTATCTTCTCTTATTACCTTCAATCGTAGCTTCACCTGTACATCAAATTTTCTTCTTTTCAAGACCTCATCCCTTAAAAGATTTCCAAGAGAACCAGCCACTTAGTCAATTGGAAATCCAAATTCACTTGAGGTATGCTAGGCTTCAATCTCTAATCAAGAGTTTATTTGGACTAACCTATATATTTTAAACGAATTTTAAAACTTTTACTTTTATACGCGTCCTTCAAATATATAGTAATAAAAAATATCTAGAAATATAGTAGGTCATTACACTTAAGTCAAAGGACATTTGTGTCTTAAGACAAATTAAAACCCTTAATTATTTTTATTAGATGCAAATAAATACAAATGTTAAAAATTACGTCTTATGTGATATCACACCGTGTCTCATATATCTGTGTCTATGCTATCAAACGATACATGTCATGATCTTATACAACATTGAATCGATGACATTTAAGATTTTATTTATTGTTATGTATCTGAGATTCATTTTGCAGAGACATTGTCCTAGGATCTTTCAAGTCCTATGAAGAATAAATGAAGTTCAAGATTTGGAAGTTGCTAATCACTATCAAAAGACGCACACTGTTAGTGATAAACGTGCTTTGACTTAAAGAAAGTGGTTTTTTGTTGAAGTGGTCGATATGAAAGCTCACAAAAGTGGTTTTCTAACATGAAGGAATATGTGCATTTAATGAAAGTATTAATTACTCCAATGACCATAACCTTCAGACACAAGCTCAAGTGAAGAAATCTATCTGTTTATAGACAACAGACACTTGTTGAAGAAGGCATATATACTAGAAGCTTTGAAGGCATGGCTACAAATATGCTCTCATTCAATTATTTTTATAAAAATCTATATGTATATTTTTGTATAGTTCTCAAAATCTCTCAAAACACTTTGAACACCTTGAGAGAGAAAACTAAGTGCTGAGATTGTATATTCGTCTGTAAGACGATTAAGAGTTAGTCATTGTAAAAACAAACAACAAATGTGTTTGATTTGTATAGAGCCACCAATGGCTTGGTAGGACAAAGAATATTGAATTGTAACATGCTTAGTGTAGAGCTTGTGTTGTAGAGCTAGAAGTGGCAGTGATTAATATTTGTAACTTGTTGAAGATAGTGGAACTTGGTGGTTAGCCAAGAACTGGACGTAGTCTCAGTCGTGGAGATGAACCAATATAAATCTCTACGTCTTATGTGCTTTCATTTTTTATCTGCTTTAAACTAACCTAGGGTTTGCATTGGATCGTGTTTTGAAAACTCTATCTATTTTGAAAAATCTGTTTTCATCGTTTGAAAGTGTTTTTATGAAAATCTGTTATCTATCTTAACATAGTCTATCTTTAGATGGTGACTTTATTCTTCAAGAAAAGGCTTTACAAATTTCTATAATCACAATTCAACCCCCTTCTTGTGATATTTTTCTTTACAGTTTGGTATTAGAGGTCAGGCTTTAAAGTCAGTTCATTGCTGAGGGAGCATCCCTTACAAGGCCACCAACCTTCACAAGAGAAGACTGCCCATACTGGAAGGAAAAAATAGAGCTGTATATCACGTTCGCTCAATACAAACTCTGGTTGATCATAAAAAATAAAGACATACCCATTCCTAGACCAAAAGAAGAATGGACAGA
Source organism: Glycine tomentella (assembly GCA_007407185.1). Classification (NCBI taxonomy): domain Eukaryota; kingdom Viridiplantae; phylum Streptophyta; class Magnoliopsida; order Fabales; family Fabaceae; genus Glycine; species Glycine tomentella. The sequence continues at coordinate 792,903 of PYAF01005992.1, forward strand.
GAGGGACCTTGTTATAATGGAGCTAAACACAAAAAGTCGTGACACTTTAACGTGTGCCTTGTCCAGTACAACAAGATTTGTAGTTTGAAGACAACCAAAGAAATTTGGGATTTATTGAGCATCAACTATGAAGAAACAAGATGTTCAATTGAGAAAAGTTATCATTCTGACAAGACACTATGAGAGCTTTCCATGAAAGAAGAAGAATACGTGAATGACATGTTTGGAAGTCTTCAAGTGATTCTAAACGGACTTGAAGCTTTGGGACACACCTTCACTAAAGCCCAAAAAACCTAAAGATCCTAGACAGCTTTCCCAAGGTGTGGGAACCACAAACAACAGTCATCCAAGAAGCTAGAAATATGAAAACTCTAGCATTTTATGAACTGTTAGGTATCCAAAGAGTTCATAAAGTCCATCTTCAAAACTGAGATCATCTGCCAAAGAAAGATTTTGTTGCCCTTAAGTCTGGAGAGATTAACTCTAGAAGAGAAAAAAGAAAAGCTTATCTAAAGCTCTAAAATTGCAGACGGCTAAATCTAATGGTTCAGACAATAGTTCTTGAGAATCCACAGATGACAAAAGGACTCTCGTGTCCAGAAATTTCAAGCAGATGATAAAAAAGAAAGCAAAGTTCCAGCATTCTTCTAGAAGAAATGACCCCATATTCAAAAAGAAATACGAGGAAAGCAACAAGATCATCTACTTAGAATGTAGAAAGCCTTGACATATGAAGGTTGAGTGTCCCAAGCTGAAGAAAAGTCTAATGGTCGCCTAGGATGTCTCAGATAGTGAGAAGAGTAGCAGTTCAGACGATGAGTAAGCTAACATCTGTCTGAGGGTAGATATAGATGAAAAAGTTAAGGTAAAAACTTGTTCTGAATTTGATACCTCTTGTGTTTCATCAAATGATGAAGAAGATATGCCTTATAAGACATTTATTTTTGAAAACAATGAGTTGAAGAAATCGAATGTTATTCTCGAAAATAGAATCCAGACTCTAGAAGAGTGTTTAATCAAGCTAGTAAGACAGATGAATCTTCTATAGTTGAAAAACTGAAAGAAAAAGTAATTTGTCTTACAAAAGACTGGGAAGTTTTTGAAGAGCTCTAACACATTAACCATGTTTTCAATATTCCATCAACATCCCTATGATAAGTTTAGCTTAGGTCTAGAGAAAAAGGCATCATCCTCTAAGTCACAGTTTGATTCACACAAATATGACTTCAATGGTAAGTCTAAACACTCCAAGTTTAGATGTGTCCATAAGAAGAAATAGATGTTTAAGGGTACTAATATTGCTAGACCCAAAAAGATTTGGGTACCAAACTCTCATATTGTTCCTATTGCAGATACTCTTGGTAGGAAAAGGCCAGGGTTTAGGCTGGTACCTAGACAATGGTTGCTCATAACACATGACGAGGGAAAGGTCTATGTTCCATGACCTAAATCCAATTAAAGGAGGAAAGATCACTGGTATAGGTAAAATTGGTATTCCTTTTCTAGCATCCATAGACAACATCTTATATGTTGAAAGACTATAATATAATCTGCTGAGTATACATCAATTTTGTGATAGTGGTTATAGTGTGTTTTTCAATAAGACCAATATATGATCAAGACAGAAGATGACAAGTCCTTCTTTACTGCCAGATGACACAAAAATATGTTTAAGATTGATATGATAGGTCTTAGCAAACAGAATGTAACATGTTTATTATCCAGAGAAGATGGAAGATGGATTTGACATAAAAAAGTTGGGCATGTCAAATCTGAAACACATTTCAAAATTATCCAAAAAGGATTTAGTAAAAGAACTGCCTAAGATTTGTTTGAAAAATTATCTTCTTTGTGAAGTATGTCTACAAGGGAAACAAATCAAAACCTCTTTTGAATTTAAAGATGTTGTTCATTTTCAGGCTGTTACAAATGTTGCATATGGATCTATTTGAACCAACTAGAACATTGAGTATAGGAGGAAAGAAATATGTTTTGTCATAATTAATGACAATTCAAGATTACATGGGTATACTTCCTTGAAAATTTTGATTCAAAGGTGGATAAATGAATTTTTCTAGGGTATTCAGATACATCTAAAGCATACAATTTTTTAACTCACGAACTTTAGCTATAGAAGATTCTATTCATGTTAAGTTCAATGATGGTTTAACAACTGATAAGAAGCTATTAAATCTTGAGGATGATTTTGCATATATGCATATTGGTCCATCAGTTGCACCTAAAGAAGATGTAGTTAGAAAGTTTGAAAACTTCTTTCTCAGATTGGTGAATCATCTAATCAGCAGCCTCAAACAAGGGACTAGAAGTTTGTTAACTACCACCCTTAAGATTAAATCATTGGAGATTAGACTAATGGATTTAGAACCATATCATTTTTTAAAGCTCTTACGTCTTATGCTTTCATGTCTGAAATTGAACCTAAGATGATAGATGAAGCATTGACAGATGATGACTACATCATTGCTATGGAAGAAGAACTCCACCAGTTTACTAGAAACGATGTCTAGACGCTTGTTCCAAAGCCTTAGAACAAAAACATCATTAGAACAAGATGGGTATTCAAAAGTAAGCTAGATGAACTAGGTAAGGTGGTAAGGAACAAAGCTAGGTTAGTAGCTCAATGCTATAACTAGCAAGAAGGTATAGACTTAATAGAAACCTTTGGTCTTGTTGCTAGACTTAAAGCTATAACAATCATGCTTGCTTTTGTTGTTCATAAAATCATTAAAAAAATTCAAATGGTTGTTAAAAGTTATTTCTTAAATGTCTTTATTGAAGAGGAAGTGTCAAACAACCTTCTAATTTTGAAGATCATACTCTTCTAGGCTATGTTTTCAAACTTAAAAAGGCTTTGTATGGTCTAAAATAGGCACCTTATGCTTGGTATGATGGACTGAGTTCTTTTCTTTTAGAAACTTGTTTTATGAAAGGCAAAGTGGATACAACTCTTTTTAGAAGAGGAGGTTGCAATGTTTTCATTATAGTTCAAATATATGTAAATGATATTACCTTTGAAGCTACTAACGATCTACAAAGGTATTATTGGATCACTTTTATATATGACTGTTAATAGACCTAATATTATGTATATTGTATTTTTGTGCACTAGACTTCAGTTTGATTCTCGAGAGTCACATTTGAATGTTGTTAAGAGGATCTTACATTATCTACTAGGCACTAGTAACCAAAGTCTATTCTATAAGAAATATCAAGATTTCAGGTTGGTAAGATATTGTGATGCAGAGTATGAAGGAGATAGAGATGAACGAAAAAGCACAAATGGTGGATGTCATTATATTGGACCTTGTCTGATGTCTTGGGCAAGTAAGAAGCAAAACACCATTGCTCTATCTACAGCAAAAGCTAAACATGTGTTTGGTGCAAGTTGTTGTTCACAACTAATATGGGTAAAGTATCAATTAGAAAATTTCTTAAGTTTTGAGAACAATATACCAATATATTGTGACAACACTAGTGCAATCAATCTGTCCAAAAATTTCATACAACATTCAAAGGCTAAACATATTGAGATAAGATATCATTTCATTCGTAATTATGTGTAAAAAAGGTATTTTTAGACCCAAATCATCAATGGGTTGATATCTTTACTAAGCGTTTATCTGAAGACTATTTCATCTGTTTTACGGAACATCTCAACATGATTGATCTACAAATTAATAATGCAAACTTTATTTATCAGACAATTGTATCATCTTATATATCTTCATTAAACTATTTAGACTAATGTGCTCTCGAGTATACAAATGGAAGAGGAAGTGTGTTCACAAAGATAAAAAAAAAAACCTTTTGTCTTTTCTTAAAAAAATGTGTGTTGCCCTTTTCATCATGATTATTTTTGAAATTTGTGATTTGAACTATTACTGTTCATTTTCTTTCTCTTTCTCTCTCTTTTTTTGCTTTCAAAACATATAAAAGGAAAAGGTGGGCATTCAAGTTACTCTTTTGAAACATAGAACTCTCAAAACCTTATGTGCTTTTCTACTTGTGTTTGAGAAATCAAATTTAAAAAGTCTCATAAATTTTTTTTGATCTTTATGAACAATGGCACCAAAGAAGAACGAAGTAATTGTGATTCCAAGAATCAACAACAAAGAGGATGCCAAAAACGTGTTCCTAAAAGATTCCTTCGTCCCTGGAGGATGGGTGAGCTTCCAAAGTGTAGAAGAAGAGGGCTTTCCTGTCAAAGGTTTCTTTGATTGCATTGGATGAATGAGTTTTCTACAAAAGTTTAGGGTTTGGTAATATGGTCCCTATGGTTTATTCTGGGGGACTTCTTGTTAGAACAAAGTCAGTATTAGTGGCACTAAGTAGGTGGAGTTTGAGAGCTACACAATCAGAAACATTAGTGATCAAAAGCAGTTTGAAGCACTTGACAAAATTGATCAGGATCTTAAAATGTACCCTCAATATCAGAATTTAGCACCAGTTGAGGGGACTGGCTAGATGAGTCAAAACCATTTGAAGCAGCCCAAAGATTTGTTCCCACTTATTATGCAAGAGAAGTCCACAACAAGCTCCAAAGACTATTCCAAGGCTACAAAAGTACATGAAAGCATTTGTTAGCAAGGCATTCCAAGAAATATTTCAAAGAAATAGCCTCCACTATTGAGGACCCTTCCAACGCCAAATTTATCTAAACAACTCCAAAGGTTGTTGATCAATTATATTCATGATCAATTATATTCATAACACTAGCATACACACTTGCCATCAAGGACAGGTGTGTGCATGTAAGTGTAAGGGCAGATGCCTCCACTAACTTTCCAAGTTTTCTTATATAGTATACATACAAAATATTAAAGTTCCCCCAGCCCCCTACATATTTAAAAGAAAGTCAATCAAATATTATATTAAATTATACTTAAAGATAAGTCATGTGCCCGATGCCCAAGGTCTAGCTTTCTAGCTCCCACAATATATATTATTTTAAAATAAAATATTACAAGTCCAAACTTTAATAAGGGAAACTTCTTGTATACACTTTCTTAGGTTTTTGTTCGGCTTTCGTCTTTTCACCTTCTGTAGTTGGCAGTTTCATTTCTTTCCTTCTCAAATACATATTACCTTTGTGTAAGTCACTTTATGGAAGATGGGAAGAGAGAAAAAGTTGTTGTATTGGAGTTATAAGTGATTTTTTTTGTTGTGAATATTACATGTATTATTTTCAAATTTATTGAGCTTCATACTTTCCTTTTTCTTTTCAAAAAATCTATAGTCTGAAATCAAGTTGAATCTGTGGAATATAAGAAAATTAGAGGGAAAAAATTTGCTTTGATCTTTTGAATGTTAGTTATTTGAATTTTTTCTCTTCAAGTTAATCAATTAATTACTTATTTAAAATATTTTACTAGTTATTTTCTCATGACATTTAGATTTTGTTAACATAATATTTTCTTATTTTGGTAATATAAAAATTTAGTTGTGTTGTTTTGTATTTTTGTATTAGTTAGATTATTTAATTATTTTGTGTTTTTTGTAACACCCCGTGTGCACCCGGTGTATTAACATTATTATCATATCAGAATAGCATAAAATAGACTGCGGAAGCATATATGAATCGTATTTCTTGATATATTATGTATGGTACAAATACATGCACATAAATAAAATCACAAGTTCAGCTACATCTAGCCCTTATTGATCCAGAAAATAAAAACAGAATCAGGCAGATATCAACCATATCTATGTAGATATGACAGGAGACAGAAAACTACCTCAACGCTCTCTGACTCTAATCCAAGCAGTATACAGTGCTTGACCTTCCTGGCTTCTCACCAAGGAGTCCATCTTCTGTGTCCTATGCACCTGCAACATAAACCCCACAAGGGGTGAAATAGAAATCTCAGTAAACTCAGGGTTCTTGGAGATCTTTCCTCCCCCTGGTTCACTTCCAGACACTAAAACACTAGCTTGGCTTAACAGTAGCCATCTCATCTCTCTCATCAACTACCATATATATTATGGCTCAAGCACGCTTCTCTGGAGCGATGCACTCCTCATTAGTACTGAGAGACTATCTGTTTAGTAAATAGCCTCTCTCTCAAGCTCCATAAGCTAAAATATCATCTCCTCTATATAAACATATATAGATCTATCAGCCATTTAGGCTTTCTCATTTCATATCACATCTCAGTCACATATATATATCATCCACATTGATAACACATCATACCGACTGAGGGTACACCTATTCCATGAATGGGTTCTCTGTAACCTAGTCCATCATCTAGGAATGATCATCAAACAAGCACCATTCCCCAGAATTTCACTAAACCCTATCCAATACCTGAGGAGGATCATCCAAGGAAGGGCTCTTCACTCACTCAGGATGTCTACTAGTACTCTGCCTGAGGAGGATCATCCATTTAAGGGCTCTCCACTCAACTCAGGACTTTCACACACACACACATTGTCTGAGGAATCTCTCAACTCAGGACTTTTACACACATACACATTGCCTGAGGAATCTCTCAACTTAAGACTTTTACACACATTGCCTGAGGAATCTCTCAACTTAGGACTTTCACACACACACACATTGCCTGAGGAATCTCTCAACTCAGGACTTCTACACACATAAACATTGCCTGAGGAATCTCTCAACTCAGGACTTTCACACACACACACATTGCCTGAGGAATCTCTCAACTCAGGACTTCTACACACATAAACATTGCCTGAGGAATCTCTCAACTCAGGACTTTTACACACATTACCTGAGGAATCTCTCAACTCAGGACTTTTACACACATTGCCTGAGGAATCTCTCAACTCAGGACTTGCCGTCCAATACCTGAATAGGATCATCCACCGAGTGGGTACGTCTACTCAGGGTTTACATGGACGCCTATGGATTATCCCAAGGGAGATCATCCACCGAGTGGGTACATTCCCAAAGGGTCCATAGTCCACTATTCCCTGGCCAGAGAATGCTCACCTAATCACATAATCAATACAAAGTATGACACTCTCACAGTGTCCATCTATCATCAATTACCAACATGCTATAAGGACATGTTATCAATATCACAGTAACATCAATGTAAAGCATAACACTATAACAGCGTTAGCTGATCATCTATCACAAAACACATTCACAGGATTTATTAATCAGAAGAATACCATTCATCCCCTATCCTAGGGTTTAGTTAACACTAATTCTCATATACATGTCTGACATTCCTACCAGCAGTCCAATATCATTCCTAACACAATCACAGTGTTAGGTTTATCATCATTCATAGAACACTAGTACAGTGTTCATTCTCATCATCAAGTACATAACTAATAAACAGTGACCTCCAAGCCAGGAAATCACTCCAAAGAACACTGAACTTACCTGGTATGGCCGTGCTTTATCCTCAGCCTGTAGCTGGTTGATCCATGCTGCTGACACCCTCGTGTCTCGTCCTCTGGCAATCAAATAGCACAGTCAAAATCAGACTCATTATACCAGGCATCTGACAATGGTTCTCAACTGTTGAAGTGAAAGGAAACTTGATTCCTTTCCATAGCTTCCCAATCCTCTATCTTAAGGTTATCAATTCAGCCACATCATAGGTCACTCACAGATCCTTAGTAGGACCATTCTCAGCCTAACCATGGCCTCAGAGTCTTTCTAAGACTCTCTATTAGGCAATCCAATGTTCCATCAGTTCATAATTCAACAGTTATCAAATATGGCCAAAATAGACATATTAATGCATATTCACCGTTTATTTGGCCTCATGAACAATTTATATAAAGGCACTTAGGTTCATACCTATCACAGTACCTTCCTTTTATTCAACCTTTTTCCTACTCATACCAATCTCATGTTTTAAATCAAACTTCATCAAAATTCCAATTTCAAAGTCTCATATTCCTCAAAACAACCTCCTGGTCATACTTTTCTAAAGAACCTAAGCCTAATTCCAGCCCTAGCACAGATGGGTTACTATATACCCCATTATCCAATTCACAAATTAATCGGTGAAAGCTGAGTTTCTTACCTCAAAATCGCGGAGGCAGGCCGGAGAATCTCTTTTCCCAGCTCTAGCGTCCAATAAACGCCTTCTTCTCCTCTCAACCTCAGCTCCCTCTGAAGAATCTCAGAACTTGGGGTTTCTCTCAAAACTAGGCTGGAATTTTGCTCTCATAAGGTTCTAATCATGTTTTATAGTGATTAGGAGGTGTTTAGGTGAGGTGGGATGAAGTTATGGAGCTTCCCAAGCTCATTCATGGCTGCCTGGGTCAGAGGAAGAAGATGAATAATGATTTTCCTCCAAAAATCACGAAATGACCTTATATAGGTGGCCTGCCAGAGGTCTGGCGCTGATCGCGCAACCTCTGGCGCTAACCGTGCCAATATGTCGGTGTCTGTGGCGCCAATAGCGCCACCCCCGCGCCATCCGCGCGGCACTCCAGAGACCTTGGCGCCATCCGCGCCACTACTGGCGCCATCCGCGCCAAGCCCCAGAAACTATGGCGCTGATCGCGCCACACCCCAGACATGGTTTTTTTCATAAAGGGCTCTGGCGCTAATGGCGCGGCACCTCGCGCTGACCGCGCCAGAGCTGGGGTATTATATTTTTTATTGTAGCAATGTAAATATATTACCAAACAATATCTTCTTTAGAGAAATCATCTTCTCCTCAAGCACTAGATGAATGTAAAAGTAGTGAATTGGGTCCTTCTATATAAAAAAGAATTTTGGAATTTGATTTGGAAAAACTTCTTGATGATCTTGGTTTAAGGCCAAAAATTTCAGATTATCATCCAAGTGATAGAAATGAAATTAGGAGATATTATTTGCAAAAGGGTCCTTATCAACCAAAAGAGATTAACTTCCACAAATAAAATTTGGGGATATTTTTCATAAATTGAATTTGGATTGGTATTCAAATATGGCAATTGGTTAGAATATAGTCAAAATGAGGATGTGACATATTGCTTATGTTGTTATCTTATGAGATCACATGTTGAAGAGCATAAGGGTAGTGGTGATGCATTCATAATAGTAGGTTTTACAAATTTAAAAGAGAGTGGAAAATTTGAAGTTCATGTTGGAGGTCCAAGTAGTTTTCATAATCAAGCATTGGAAAGTTGTCAAGCTCTAATGAAACAAAATCAACATATTGTAAAAATTGCTATGTGTAAATAGTCTGATCAATCTAAAAAGGAATACATAATTCATTTGACTGCAATAATTAATTTTGTTCAATTTTTATTGTGCCAAAGGTTAGCTTTTCGTGGTGATGATGAATCAATTGCATCAAGTAATAGGGAAATTTTCTTGAACTTTTAGTTTTTCTTGTTAACCACAATGAAGATTCATGAAGTTTTGAAGAATGCATATGGAAATCTTAAGTTAATAGCTCCTTCAATACAAAAAAAAATGTTGTTAGAGCAACTCCTAGTGAAACCACTAAAGTCATACTTGATGGTCTAGGAGATAAGTTGTTTGCTATTTTGATTGATAAAGCTCGAGATATTTCTATTAAGGAGCAAATGGTTGTGGTTTTGCGTTATGTGAATAAGAAAAGGCAAGTTATAGAACGTTTTCTTGGTCTTGCTCATGTTCCTAACACTAATGCTTTTTCATTGAAATTGGCTTTGAAATCATTATTTGCAAAATATGGGCTAAGCTTGTCAAGGTTGTATGGACAAGGATATGATGGAGCAAGTAATATGCAAGGTGAATTTAATGGTCTCAAAAGCTTAATATTGAAAAAGAATTGTTCTACATTTTATATTCATTGTTTTGCCCATCAACTTCAATTGGCTTTTGTTACATTTGCAAAAAAACATGTTCAAGTTGCATTGTTTTTTAATTTAGTTGCTAATTTTTCAAATGTTGTTGGAGCATCATGTAAGTGCCAATATATTCTTCGAGAAAGTCAAATTACAAAGGTGAAAGAAGCATTGCAAAAAGAAGAAATCTCAAGTGGGCGTGACTTGAATCAAGAAACAACAATCAAGAGAGTAGGAGACACTAGATGGAGCTCACATTATGGTATATTACTTAGTCTAGTTTCTCTTTTTTCCTTCCATGATTGATTTGCTTGAAATAATTGAAGAAGATGGCATAGGTTTAGAGAAAAAGGCTAAAGCATGTGCTTTGTTGGATTCTATGCAATCTTTTGAATTTGTTTTCATCTTGCAATTGATGAAAAATATTCTACAGATTACTCATGAGTTATCTCAAGCATTACAAAGAAGTGATCAAGATATTTTAAATGCTATGAAATTAGTTATGTGTCCAAACAACGGTTACAAGCCATTGTTGATTCAAGTGAAGCCTTGTACAAATGAGCAAGGATCAAGCTTCAAGTGTTTTGTGCTTTCAACATGCTTAAGGATAAAAGTTCCAAGAAAAGCTTGAAGATCAATTTGATTAATATAAAAGGAAGTTTATGATCTGATAATCCAATTGAGCATATCATGCATGAATCATTCATCTAGGATTGTTAGATTAAAGGTCTTAGTAAAAGGAATTAACATGAAAGGTCTTTTTATAATCTAAGTTTTTGAAAAATGAAGTTCTACTACAGTAATCGATTACATAAGTATTGGAATCGATTATTTTGTTCATCATGTCTTTCAGAAAACAAACTAAGATCATTGTAATCGATTACATATCGAATTAATCGATTACTTAGGCTTTATATAAAAAATAGAAATCTCTGTCTTAATCGATTACAGAATTTGGTAATCGATTACATGCTTACTTAGAAATACATGACCTGCTGGCTTAATCGATTACACATCGTGATAATCGATTACATTGTTCATTCTTGAAAATATGGTCACTCTGCCCTAATCGATTACAACAATCAGTAATCAATTAATAGTACATTTAGAAAATCATGGGTTCCTGTCTTAATCGATTACATGACGGGATAATCGATTAAATTGTTCTTTGTCAAAACCCAGAATGTATCATGATCATTTTAATCGATTACTATCTTGATTTAATCGATTACAAATGCTAAATAATCGATTACAGGAGCTTGTTTAATCGATTATTTTCAGTTAGAAAGCCTTTATAAATAGAACCATTCAGCCTGTGCTTTGTAACTTTTGATAATTCGAACATTAGGCAATCTTAAACGTTCTTGAGCTTTCTTCTGTGAATTCTCTGAGTTTCTAAAGGTCATTAGTCTTCACAAACTCTTATGGGTTTTTGATTCAAGAGAGTGAAGCATCATTG
>PYAF01005992.1:804235-815534 GCA_007407185.1 Glycine tomentella
GAACCATTCAGCCTGTGCTTTGTAACTTTTGATAATTCGAACATTAGGCAATCTTAAACGTTCTTGAGCTTTCTTCTGTGAATTCTCTGAGTTTCTAAAGGTCATTAGTCTTCACAAACTCTTATGGGTTTTTGATTCAAGAGAGTGAAGCATCATTGTTCATCAAAGCATAAGGAAAGGAATGCATTGAGTTAGTAATTTGTCATTCAACCTGTGAATCATTCATTTGCATGAGTTCTTGGATTATCAGGTGATATCTTTCCTTATTCTTTGAAGGTGTAAAACTGTTATTTGAATTTTTGTAAAGATCAGTGTGGGTTTTGGTCTCTAAGGGTCTAATAGTGTTTTAGACTTCTGAACTTTATCTAGGGTTGATAAAGAAAGACTTGTGCTTGTAAGAATATTTTTGCAATAGTGGAACTCTACTCTAGTGTTAAGTAGAAGAACTGGATGTAGCTTCATAGTGTTTGAAGTGAACCAGTATAAAAATCTGTGGCTAATCTTTCTTCTCACCTATTTATCTCTTAAATGCTTTGTTCGTGAATCAATCTCATTGCACAGAAAGTTATACTCTGTTTTCTATTCTTCTTGGAAAAGGAATTTGATTGAATATTGATTCTTGGTTTTGGAACAATTTTTAAAGTGATAAAGATCCTATGTTAACTCTGATTTTAATTTTTTTTAATTTACCAAGATTCAACCAATTCACCCCCCTCTTGGTTGTGTTGAAGTATTCTATTCATTTTCAGCCATGAGGGATGATGGTTGGCATTCTTTGCTCCATGACATTTCATTATTTTGTGAAACGAATAATATTGTTGTTCCAAATATGAATGACACTTTTCAAACACAAGGAAGGTCAAGGTGCAAGATGGAAAAAGTTTCTAATTAGCATCATTTTCAAGTTGAATTGTTTTATCAAATGATTGATCATCAACTTCAAGAGTTGAATAATCATTTTACATAAGTGAATATTGAGTTGCTTCTTTTTGTAGCTTGCTTAAATTCAATAGATTCATTTTTTGCATTTGATAAGAAGTTGATTCATTTTGCTCAATTTTGTCCTTAAGAGTTTTCTCCTGTTGAACTTTTGGCACTAGATAATCAACTTGAAAATTATTTCATAAATGTATGTTTTGACATTGCATTTTAAGAATTAAGAGAGACTAGAAAACATGTTGTTTATCCATTGGTGTATTTTCTTTTAGAGTTAGCTTTGATACTAGCTGTGGCAACTACATCAGTTGAAAGAGCTTTCTCTACAATGAATATCATCAAGAATCAGATGAGAAATCGTACAAGAGATGAATGGCTAAATGATTGTTTAGTTATTTACATAGAGATAGGAATTTTTGATAATGTTGAAAATAAAAAAATCATCCAATGTTTTTCAGAATATGAAAACTCATAGAGAACAATTATGATGCATATTTATACTTTAAAGAATGTTATATTATATTTTTAATATTACAAATTTATGTATAAATATTGTCCCCACTACCTAAAATATATAGATCTATCACTGCTTGCGATGCTAAAGGAACCATTAGAAGATCCAATCCATGACGTAGTATATTCCCTCATTAAATCACTAGGAGACAAAATAGCATTAATACAATTGTGAACGTCAATAGGCAAAACATTTCACAATTCTTGAAAATCCTAATCCCTTGATGGAGTAACATAGTCACACACCTTCTTAATCAAAAGCTAAGGTGAAATAGTAGCAGAAGCTTTATTCACCAAAGGACCCTGATAATGAATCCAATTCTACCTCCAGAGACTCACGAAAGCTACATCAACCACATTCCAAGCTAAACATTTGTAAATCTCATCACAAGAATTGCAAATACCTCTCCATATATATATTGGATCCTTGTCTATTAACTTCAAAACCTCATCACCACATTTATAGTTAGACTTAACAATGTGAACCAAAACAACATTATTGTTAGTACATAATTGTCAACCCTTCTCTTTCCTTTCATTACTTCTCCCTTCTATTTTTCTGACAATTATAAGCTTCATCTCTCTCTCCATTTCTCCTCATAAGACGCACATAAGAAAATGGTTATGTGAAAATAGTCTACGTATATCAAGCGGTGGCATAATCGTAAATATGAGCTTAAAAACAAAGACGGGTGTAACATAAACCGTCTACGAAAAGGCTAAATTCAATTAACCGGTGGCACTTTTGTAATAAACTTGAAGTCAGTTTAAAGTCAGTTCCTACGAAACCGTCTTTGAATGACGTGCGGTGGCATTTTGGTAATAAATTTGATCTTTTTAATTTTTCTTGCGTACACTAGTCTAGGCCGTTCCTCTCCTCTCATCCTCACATTTCTCAACCCAAACCCTAAATCCCTTCCCTCCTCCCTCCTCCCTCCTCCCTCCTCTCTCCTCTCCTTCGTTGACCTCAACAGTGCTGCCACATGTTGCCGGCGAGATCCTCGGCCTTCTTGGTGGCCTCGACGGCTTTCTTCCCCCATTTCCCGATAACGTCTTTCACCGAATCTAAAGTAGCTGTGCAACAAGAGCATAAGTTAGAGGCCGTGTCCATGGATGATAGCAAATAAAATCAGGAAAAAGAGTTACTCTTAGTAGAAGAAGTAGTAACGGGAGCAGGAGTGACATAGGGATTGGAGTCTCTGGGCATAGTAGTGGCAGCATCTTTGGAAATGGGAGCGCGAGATTCAGTGTTTAGGGGTTGTTGTGGTGGCGCAAAATCGGTGGGATCCAGTTTAGGATATGGAGCATAATCGCCAAAGTGAGGCTGAGACTGAGATTGAGATTCTTCCGATTTGGTGTTGGTAATGGTGGTTTGGGTTTGGGTGTGGGTTTCTTCTGGTTTGGTGTCGGTGGCTTGGGTTTGGGGTGGGGCGTCACCACTCATGTTGTTCTTCACTTAGGTTTTCTCTGGTTCAGGATCGGAGTATTAGCGAGGCAAGGACTCATTCCAACAACTCGTGCACTTTCTCTTGTTACCACTGGCAACCTCGTCACCCGAGACATGTTTTATGAGTATGCTATTGCTTCCTCAACTTTCACTTTTTTTTTTATTATCTGTCCGTTTTGTAAATTGGAGGACATCGAAACCTTGGGTTTATTTACCGATTTCATATATATATCTTGTTAATATCACACTTGCAGTGGCAATCCAAAGGAAGAACCTGGCGCAATTGTTTGCAGAGTTGCCCAATCTTTTCTGCGGTTTGGGTCATATCAGATACATGCCTCCAAAAGTGATGAGGACCTAGGCCTTGTTCGTGTTTTGGCAGATTATGCTATCAGGCACCACTTTCCTCATATTCAAAATATGAGCAAGAGTGATAGCTTATCTTTCTGCACTGGTGATGAAGATCATTCTGTTGTAGATCTCACTTCAAATAAGTATGAAGGTAAAAATAAAATAAAATAACTATTTGTATAATTAATGGCAGTAACTTTATTCAGTTTGAATTTAGAACTGAAAAAACACTTTTGAGTGGTTATTTAGTCCTTCAGCTTAAATATCAGTCGACTTAATGTCCTTATTCGTTATTCTCTCTACAAACTAAATACATGACTTTTTTATGACTAGTTAAACTTGGGGACCAGGTAGTTGTAAGCTCAAGGCCCAGCTTAAATAAACTAATTGCTACAAACATAGTCATACAGCCCAAATAACTGATAAATTAAGGAAATTTTCACAAGACAATTTTACCAAAAAACTTATTTTGGAGAAATATTGTAACTTAGCCTTGTTTTTTGACAGAATATCCTATGTTGTGGTGTGAAAATTGAAGTAGAGTCATTATTCATTCTCTTGACATTTTTCATTTTATTGACTCAATTCCTTACATCTCTTGTCAGTTGATGACTGCTGAGAGTGTCTTGCTAACAAAAGCATTCATGACTTGTTATTTCTATTTTGTTTGTCTAATGATTTTCCATGTATTTTGTTTTATGGGGGAATGCCATGTAATTCTATCAGTGCTTTCTATTTTTTATTTATAAAAATGTCAAAACAGTGAAGAATACCATGTAAACAATTCAAGACAATTCTTTTTAGTTTATTTGAGTTATAGATCAATACTACATAGTTTAAAATTTGTTTTGTCTTGTCCATACTGATGAAGTTCACTATTTCATAAACTTCAGTCTTGGTTTCAACTTCCAAATGGGAATTGGGAGCTGGGGAAGATAATAACAACTTTTGGAAATGAATCCATCATTTCACTTCTTGATAGGAAGGTAAGATAAATTACAATATTTCTCAAGAGTGGTGCAGTTCATTTTTGCTCATGCTTTGGCATTTTATGACAGAGACACCCGCCTGCACCTTTGGCCGGGGAGGGTGTTGCTTGCCTGCCTGTGTTATTGGTTTATTCATGGACAACGTTCTCAATTTTCTAGTTGGGATTTTCTTAAATAAATTAGGAAGCATTGTCATTTAACTGTTATTTTATTTCTAAATATCTAATTGCAGTTTGAAAATTTGGATGGAAAGTTTCTCTATTCATGGACGGTTGACATGGCCAAGGATATCAGAGCTAATAATATCTAGCTTTCTTTCAAAGGTTTGCTCTTCAGCCCTATGCCATTAGAAACTGGATTGAACGAAGACCATATCCATTCATCCTTATGCATGTAAGAATTGCTCCTTCCTTTTCTCTCTTTTCGATCTTTGGATCATTCTTGCATGTACATGATCAATTAACTTAATTATGTGAGATTTGTAGGAAGGTATGGAATTTTTTGCCTGCTCATTTATTTCTTCATATATCATTTTTTGATACGTGACGAGAAACAAATTTTTTTTTTGCATTGAACTTTGGGTATTCATGCTCATTTGCTGTTTAAATTTGGGTATTCTTGTTTAGTATTTAACTATTGTTATGTCTACTATGAAAGAACCAGTTTTCTCTGTCATGTTTTCTTCAATCCTTGGAGATAAGTACCCCATTCAGGTTTGGCTCTCAATTCTTCCCATTGTGCTTGGTTGTTCTTTAGCTGCTGTTACTTAGGTGTCTTTCGATGTACAAGGATTGTGGTGTGCCCTTATTAGCAATGTTGGTTTTGTGTTAAGAAACATCTACTCTAAAAGAAGTTTACAAAATTTCAAGGAAGTTGATGGCTTGAACTTGTATGGATGGATTACATATTTCTGGTAGCTATTTTTGTAGAAGGGTCTCAATGGATCCCAGGGTATTACAAGGCAATTGAAGCTATTGGCAAAATATCCACATTCTATTGTTGGGTGTTGGTGTCAGGGGTGTTCTACCAATTAAAAAGAATAGTTAGAGAAAAAGAACGAAAAAAGAAGCATTACATAGAGAAAAAACTGTTTGATCATTTAAGTGTTACTCTTAGCCTTGTTAGAATTAGACATTAAATAAGGTCTTCCATTTTGGTTTCTTTTGAACTATTGCTATGGTTTTTCTATTGATATTTTAAAGCACCTTTTCTTTATTTCGGTTTTTTTAGTATAATTCCTTGTTGCTTGATTTATGTTAAATATATCAGTAGGATATAAGAAATTGACTGCAATATGATGGTAAATTTCAATGTTTCTTTACTGCTTCAGGCATCCTATAGGATTCACTTGTTGGCTGAAAGTGTAGTGACTGAATATTGTGTCTGTCTTATCCAATTTTATTTCCATTTTCATGTTCATCTCATGCTTGCTATTGTAATTACAGATGATATTCTTCACCTATCATTTTGCTTTGGATTTGTTATTACCTAGTACTACAAATCAAGCCTATATCTCATTTTGGTGATTGCATAGCATAAGTGTAAGAATATTTAGCATAGAATAAAAATGACTAAGCTTTTTATTTTTTCTTATCTTATCCTTGTAATGTCTTTGACTTTGTATTGTACATACCCAGATGCAAAAGTAAGTGGCATATTTTTTAGCCCTCGTGGTTGTGACTTGTGACTGATCTTGTTTTATTATTCAATGCATGGTTACTTTGTTTTATTGAAGCTGTATAACTTGAGACAGCTAATAAGTATTTGCTAAAAAGGGTATATTATATTATCTTTTTTCCTTATATATATATATATATATATATATAATTACCTTGTACAAGGTATTCCCCAATTGCTTCTTTATAGGCCAGACTGTGCATAGCTTCTGCTTTTAGGGTTGTGGCTAAGTAGTAATTTACTTTCATGGGTCAATTTCTTGTGGATGCAACAATTTTTGAAGATAAGAAGGTAAACCCCATTTTTCATTAAGGTTTTTTCAGATTACAAATTGATTTTTCATTATAATTATTATTTGTTCCTTGCAAATCTGCGTTGTACTATGGTTGGTGTTGGACTTGGAGTTAAAATGGAAAGTAATATATCCTGCAAGGTCAAGAGCCCTTGTATTCCAATGACATATTAATAAATGTGCTGCGAAGAAAATTTCTTATTCTGCTCCAAGTGCATTTCGTAGGCTATTTAAGAATTTAACTGGTAATGTTTCAAGTTCCTAAATCATGAGAAACATTTAAGCTAGATCTAACAACCGAGTAATCTTTGTGGTGTCACTAATGCAGATTAAGAAGGCTTTAAGAGTTGTGAAAGTTGAGGTTACACATAGAGGAAGTTTTTGAAGGAAGTACAGGATTACAGGATTGACATCACAGCCTACAATGGAGCTTTAGTATGGCTTTGTAATTGTGTACATCTATGAAGATTCAAATAAGCTTAATAAATAACATTCATATATATAAGGGCCACATATCAAGTGAGAGTATGAGATGAACTAATATTGACCATTCAAGATTAATTCCTCTAATCTCGAACACTCTCATCTGATATACGTCAGTTTGTATGTGTCTATCTATGATGCTACTACTATCTGTGTGTAATGTCAATATATGTGTGCTAGTTTAACATGCCATAATTTGATTGAATTATCCTTAGACACTTAACAAATACACTACGAAAAACATGTGGTTTGCAATGTGGTTGCTTTTTGTAGTTGTAACAATGTTGTTCCCTGCAGTACTAGAGAGGACTGGAATTACAGCATTTGATCTTAGCAAGGTGATTGAAAGTTTCATTAGACATGAAGAATCTCTCCCAAGAGAATTGAGAAGACATCTGAATTCATTGGAAGAACATATTTTGGAGAGTAGCCAAACCTTCTCTTGGACTGTTAGCTGAACCAATGGCATCATTGGATAAAATTGCAATACATATTTACTTCTCTTGTGGAGGACTGCTGCCAGTGCCTACCTTGCCCAAGCTTAAAAGTTCTTCAAGTAATGGTTCTCTCCTTTTAGTTCGAACTTGAAGACTTAAAGTCATGTCTTCTAAGTTTTCATATATTTGTTTGTGCTTCATTCCATACAGTTATTGTCATGGTTATCTATGTCTGCTAACATTTCTTTACTGAAAATATTTTGATATTTTCACTAGCGAGGGACATAGTATTTGTTATTAGAGAATTGGTAAATACAGGATTGAAAGTGTAAAATATGGGAACACTTCACACTTAACCAAGAGGGGGGGTGAATTGGTTAGCCTTGGTAAATTTAAAAATTTCTTGATGTATTAAAAACAGAGTTTCTTTGCCCTTTGGATCTTTATCACAAAATCAATTAAGAATCTTTATCCAAAATCAATCCAAGACTTGTAATGCCTCAAGAAACAATATGTAACACAGAATTCTCAAGAAGAACTAACAATTATGCAGTAGATAAGAGAACACACGAATTTATACTGGTTCACCTCAAACACTATGAGGCTACATCCAGTTTCTTCTACTCAACACTAGAGTAGAGTTCCACTATAACAAATAATATCCTTACAAGCAATTACAAGCTTCTCTTTATCAATCCTAGATAAAGTTCAGAAGTCTAAAACCCTATTAGACCCTTAGAAGCAATACCCACACTGAGAACACTACTCAGCTGTCTTTAGAGAAACACTATCTCTAATCTTGCAAGAAAAACCCAATTATAATGGAACTTACAAACAAAAATACAATCAGAATTTTTACACCATCAAAGAGTAAGGAAAGAATTCACCTGATGATCCAAGAATGATATGCATAATGATGAATATACCAGGTTGAATGTAGAAACAATATGCAGAACAAGTCTTTCCTTAAACTTTGAAATGAATTGCCTTGCTTCACTAAATCCTAGTGACCTATATTAGTTTGAATGGAAGCAAGACCTTTTGAACCAAGAAGAATGCCTTTGTGACTGATTAGAAAGCTCTTAGAATGCTCAGTGCTCGAAAATTCAATTTCTATTTCGTTCTCTTAATCAGACAAGACAAGGGTTCTATTTCTATAAAGAACTGTAACAGAAATAATCGATTAAACCAGCTCCTATAATCGATTGTTTATGAATTGTAATCGATTACATACGCTCCCGTAATCGATTAAAGTGTTCAAGATAAGTTTTGGGTTACAGCAACGGGTCATTTAATCGATTATCCCGATGTGTAATCGATTAAGTCAGACTTTGTAAAAATCATGTTTGTGAAATGTAATCGATTACAATATATGGTAATCGATTAAGACAGACAATATGCAAAACATGAAATGAACTAAATAATCGATTACAATAAGTGGTAATCGATTAAGGCAGAGTGATCTTAATTTCCAAATATGTATTTAATCGATTATGGATTAGTGGTAATCGATTAAACCAGTCACTCAGTTAATTTTTTTGTATATGCAGGAATGAAATAATCGATTAATACGATGATGTAATCGATTAATTTGTTCTTAATGATTTCCAGAAAGTTTGAAGAACAATATAATCGATTCTTTATGTTTAGTAATCGATTAAACCAGCTTAGAACTATTTTTCCAAAATACTTAGCTTCTTTTTAAGTTTCAAATCAATTACTTAAAACCTTTATGATATAATGCATGAATGAACATTAATGGTATGCATGCAAGGACTTGGATCAACAGAAGACTTTCTTTCCTTTTACATTTAATCACAATTCTTCATCTTCAAGCCTTCAAGCCTTCAAGCATGTTGAAAGTCAAAACATTGCCAAGTCTTTATATTGCTTCAATCTTCAAGAGCTCCCCCTCAAATCAACAGAAAGTTCCTTATATTTATGCAGTGTACATAATTATCACATTTTGTAATAATGAGAGTAAGAATGTAAAAATTATATTGGTGTAAGTTGAACCTGCTTATAATTATTAAGGCTTATTTATAGTTTCTTCCTTGGATAATTTTAGAATTCATCTTTATTTACATGAATGAAAGTATTCTAAGCTATAATTTGTTCTCATCTTATTACTCTTATTCACTGAGTGAAAGGGTTGGCTGATGGGATTTGTGGCATGTGTGATTGCTAGATCAATACCCTTTGTTGTTTGCCTGTCAAGCTTGTCACCCATTATTCCATTTGTACGGTTAGCAGGGCTAAACTTGTTGGGGCCTGATTTACCCTGAAATGACATTTCTGTCGAAGCTGAACTATTGGTTTTTCTTGCAGCTTTTGCTGGTTTCATGATGAAAATAGGCGACTTACTACCCTGGGTTGATTTTGACATCTGAACAGTAGTGGATGTTGGGTCCTTCAGATCGACGAGTCTATGTCTATCATTGCCGGTTCCTATGGCTACATTGCTCCAGGTCACCACCACCTTACTATTCTTGTTCCTTCATATTACTATACTATAAATTTCTTTTTTGTGCTCCTTAGTATTAATAAATATTTTTTATTTAGTGAGACCTTCATTATATTATGTTTGTGCATTGCATTATGCATCGTTTTCATTGCGTTGAGCTTAATAGAAACAAAAGTATATATAGTTATCATGTGGCCCGGTTAGTTATAAATCTTGTCTTTTTTGTCTTTTTTATTTTAGAATATCGTGCTGCTCTGCCAATTATACGGCCATCCTTGGAAAGACAACATTCTATTGCAAACAGTGCAAACAGAGTAATGCAAGGATATCTTAATCACTTTTTGGGAAATATCAGTATTATGAACTCTCGTGAGGTATGCTTTGTTCATGAGCTTTTGAAAATATGTTTATCATGTTATGGAAAATGCTTCCTGCTCCTTTTCTAAATCTGAAGTATAATAACATGTTTTAAAATCATTTCAATTATTTATTTTATATTATTGACATTTTACAACAAGAATAATCAATGTAGTAGGAATGTTTTTTAAAATAATTATAGAAAAGTTAACAAACTATGCTTCCTACTCTTTGTATGTTTTGTTTTTTGTTTTTTTTTAAAAAGGATACAAAGACGATTTTAGGCAAAACCGTCTTTGTATGTCCACATACGAAGACGATTTTAGGCAAAACCGTCTTTGTATGTTTTGTTTTTTGTTTTTTTTTTAAAAAAAGGATACAAAGACGGTTTTAGGCAAAACCGTCTTTGTATGTCTGCATACAAAGACGGTTTTGCCTAAAACCGTCTTTGTATGTTTTGTTTTTTGTTTTTTTTAAAAAAAAAGATATAAAGACGGTTTTAGACAAAATCGTCTTTGTATGTTCTGTTTTTTATTTTTTGTTTTTTTTAAAAGGATACAAAGAGGTTTTACATACAAAGACGGTTTTGCCTAAAACCTCTTTGTATGTATTGATTTTTTTTTTAAAAAAATTTTAAAAAGGATACGAAGACGGTTTTAGGCAAAACCGTCTTTGTATGTCTACATACAAAGACAGTTATGCAAAAACCGTCTTTGAATGTCTTCAAAAAAAAATTCAACGATGACGGTTTTTTGAACCGTCATCGAAAGTGTTGATTTTCAACGACACGCACAACAACGACGGTTCTACAACCGTTGTCGAATGCAGTTTAGAACCGTCATCGATTGAAGCGTCTGTAGTAGTGATGGGTGAGTTGTAGCTAGTTTTGTTGGGCTTAGTTCCTTATTCAACTTTAGTTGTGCTCTTATTGTCTTACTATCCTATTCCTATTAATCTGGTATTAGGATATAACAATAGTAATAATACACCACAAAATGCAAATAATATTGTTGTTGTACCAACCATGATATAACATAATATATCTATAATCTATACTATAAACAAACCAGGGACTCAAAACAAAAGTTGGATATATATCAGAGACTTAGAATAAAACTTTTAATATATTAAGGATTCAAAATAAGGAAAAAATTTATTGATGACTCAAAACAAAAATTAAATAAATATCAATGACCTAAAATTTATTTAAATCATATGATAAATGATATAATGTGGCTAGAAAGAGAGATAGAGAAAAATAATAAGTATTAATAAAATGTATAATAATATATAAATATTAAATGAATTTGTTGAGAGAAGTAAACTCTTTAATGAATCTCATTTATTCAAAAA
>PYAF01005992.1:817832-839381 GCA_007407185.1 Glycine tomentella
GTTTTTCAACTTTGATTCCGATAAGTTTTCTTTATTTATTTTAGTCCTTCTAAGTTTGTATTTTTAAATTTTAATCCCTTAAAGATTATATTTTTTATTTATAATCCCCTTAAGTTCACACTTATATGATCAAACTTGAAAAACACATATTTACATGATTAAAAATGTGAAAAATATCTTATAAGGACAAAAATTGAAAAACTGAAAACTTACCGAGACTAAAATTTTAAAAATACTTATATGGACCAAAATTAAGGCAATTAAAATGAAACTATCAATTCGTAATAAAATACAATCAGCAATCACATTTTTGTTTTGTTACTTATAATTAAAACTTTATCAAAAAAAATATTTTTATTATTATTATTTTTATTATTAAAACACAAGATTTAATCAATTATTTTACAAAATTTTGAGGGTAGGTCTAAAACTTATTAACATAAACACGAATAAAAAAAACTTATTAATATAAACGCATGATTGAAGACACAGAATTAATATTTGTATTGATATCAACATTGTCGCCTATAATAATTAACCTGGCTTAAACATAATTGGGTTATATTTGACAAGTTATTTCAATTAATATTCAATTGTTTTATAAGTTGAAAAATGTTATTTTACTGTTGGATAAATGAACTTTTAAGTAGTTTATAATATTTTTTGAAATGTTATTTGAAGTAATATTTTTTTCAATTGCCTAACTTTTAATTTTTTATATTTTATTTTTTTTATCCTTTTCAGTTAGTTTTGTTAAATATAACATTTATTATCTAGCTACCTTAGGGTTTGGGGGGCCTTA
This sequence comes from Glycine tomentella, assembly GCA_007407185.1. Classification (NCBI taxonomy): domain Eukaryota; kingdom Viridiplantae; phylum Streptophyta; class Magnoliopsida; order Fabales; family Fabaceae; genus Glycine; species Glycine tomentella. The sequence continues at coordinate 818,635 of PYAF01005992.1, forward strand.
ATTGCCCACCTTAGCTTTCCTGTTTTTATTTTAAAATTTGTAATATGTATTTGTATGGTTTTAAATTATATTATGGGTGAGTTGGTTTAAACTTATTTTTAAAAAGAACAAATCAATCTTATATCTTAATATCAAATTACTTATATCTATTTAGATCGAGTTAGATACTAATATTTAAGAATAAAAAAAATGATTTCTAAGTGTTATTTTTTAATAAAATATTTTATTCTCTTTTAATAGTTTTTATTGTAAAGAAAATGATATTATTTCATCCTCTTAGATAAATATTCTTTTTTTTATAATCTTTTTTTGTAGACATTATAAAAAAGTCTATTTTTACCCAAAATATTCAAATATCATTTTTTTATAGTAATTTCCTTTTTATAATTTATTACCACTATTTTAGATTTGATAAATAGTTCAGTTTATAAGAATTTTTTATCCCTCTCTTCATATTAATGCTAAGCGAAGTTACAATTTCAGTCATCTCCTTTTGAGAATTGTTTCCTAAGCATACAGATTTTCATTCATGGTGGAACAAATATTATTCTCATATATCTATTTTTATCATAATTTGCTTAGAGAAACTAATCAAATCGCGTGGTTCTGTGCAAGACACTAGCAAAAGGAGTAAAGATAAACATGAATTATTTGTCAAAATTACTCACTTCGAAAATTTCTATCATATTTGTTATTATCCAAGTCTCCCCAAAGCCACTCTTCAAGAAGCAGTATTTGCTATTAGAGAAAAACAGAGCTAATGGTAGAGTCATTAACTCGAAAGGAAACATTAAATTTTCTCGATACTGCCCAAAAAACCTTTCTCTCTTCCCAAAAGCCTGTTTTGGTCTAAGCAAAAGTCTTCAAAATCCTCCTTGGGATCAATAACTATTACCATCTTCAGCCATGTACAAACTTGAAAATTGTCCTTCTTCCTGAAAAGTCACATTTGCTGAAATTTACCTTAGAGACTATTTTCACTATCCAAAAGGAATTATCCCACAAGAATGTGTAGAAATTGAAACTAAACAAATAAATGGTAAATTTTGTTTTTTTTTGTCATATTAGAGTATTCAAAAAAATTCTCACTAAACATTTTAATGTTTTTGATTTCAAATTTGAGATATCCCTATCCAAATCCCCCATCAAGGAGATAATGAAGAATGTGAGGTCGATGATCAAGAGAGACTTTGAAAAAATCTTCTTGAAAGAGAAAAACTCCTTCCAGCAGCACATAAAATAAGGTATATCAAATTTCTAATGAACCAGATTTTATTGTTAGTAATCTTTTGCTAACCCAATTACATTTCTTGCAGGGGTAGATCAAAGAAAACCACTAAAACTAAGACTGATGACAAAGTGAAGCTTTCACCAAAACCACCCAAATTCTAGCAACCATCAAATGATAACGTGAAGTTATCACGGCTTATTTACGTACAAAGATTTGGAATAAAATATAATAATAATTGTTGATTAAAGATTAATAAATTAAATTTATATATAAAGTATCATTTAAGCATTCTTACAAGTGATTTTTTCCATTCATTATTGGCTCAAATGTGTTTTTACTTTATGTATGTTCACATTTTCTCAATTTTGGTTTTGTAAGTTTTTTTTTTATTTTTTTATTTTTTACTTCTTATAAGTAATTGTTTTTGTAAGTGTTTTGTTTTTTTCATTTTTAGTCCATTTAAGATTTCAAATTTTTATTTTTAATTCTTATAAGTTTGCATTTACAAGATCAAAATTAAAAAACATGAATTTGGAGGACCAAAATTAAAAAAGTTTGAACTCACAAAAACTAAAAATGAAAAAAAGAAAATTAGGACGACTACAATAATAATAATAATAATTGTAAAGACTAAAAATAAAATACTTAGGATGATCAAGATTTAAAAAAAAAATGTTATGTACATGAATAAAATACATATTTATTATTTATTATATACCTAATCATGAAATTGACTGTTTAGTTTTTCTCTTAAGGAATGAATTTGACCCGTTAAAAATCATTATCTACACATTTTTTGCTTATATTATAATTTTTCAAAAAGATTAATACTTATATAATATGATTTAGCATATCAAGAATTAAAAAGGTTTAAATATGTTTTTAGTCTCACTTAGTATTTTTTTTCAATTTTGGTCTCTCTAAATGTATTTTTCTAATTTTTGTTTTGTAAGTTGGAAGTTTTTCAACTTTGGTTCTCATAAGTTTTCTTTGTTTATTTTAGTCCTTCTAAGTTTGTATTTTTAAATTTTAATCCCTTAAAGATTATATTTTTCATTTATAATCCCCATAAGTTCACACTTATAGGATCAAACTTGAAAAACACAAATTTACATGATTAAAAATGTGAAAAATATCTTATAAGGACAAAAATTGAAAAAATGAAAACTTACCGACGCTAAAATTTTAAAAATACTTATATGGACCAAAATTAAGGCAATTAAAATGAAAACCATCAATTCGTAAAAAAATACAATCAGCAATCACATTTTTGTTTTGTTACTTATAATTAAAAATTTATAAAAAAATATTATTATTATTATTATTATTATTATTATTATTAAAACACAAGATTTAATCAATTATTTTACAAAATTTTGAGGGTAGGTCTAAAACTTATTAATATAAACACGAATAAAAAAACTTATTAATATAAATGCATGATTGAAGACACATAATTAATATTTGTATTGATATCAACGTTGTCACCTATAATAATTAACCTGGCTTAAACATAATTGGGTTATATTTGATAAGTTATTTTAATTAATATTCAATTTTTTTATAAGTTGAAAAATGTTATTTTACTGTTGGATAAATGAATTTTTAAGTAGTTTATAATATTTTTTAAAATATTATTTGAAGTAATATTTTTTTCAATTGCCTAACTTATAATTTTTTATATTTTTTTATCCTTTTCAGTTTAGTTTAAGTTAGTTTTGTTAAATATAACCTTTATTATCTAGTTACCTTTGGGGTTGGGTGGCGTTAATTGCCCACCTTAGCTTTCGTGTTTTTATTTTAAAATTTGTAATATATATTTTTATGGTTTTAAATTATATTATGGGTGAGTTGGTTTAAACTTGTACAGTACAAAATAGTAAAATGATACGTGGCTGTCACATGAAGGTCGTTGTACACATGGTCACTTTCCAAGTCAGCACTGCCTCGTTAATAGGCGCTTATTCAACCTCCAAGTGTCAACCTGAACATTGTGTCTGGGTTCCTTATCAACGCTGCTACATGAGCACGGACGTCGACCCTCAACAGGAGTATGGACACCAGCAATATTCTTTCTCCTCATTAATTGCATATCTATACGCCAAGATATTCAAATAGGCGTAACCACCTTATCATATAATATCTCAACAAGTTATCTATTAATTGTTACTTATCTACAAGTAACAATATATCAATAAGGTACACATTATCTCCTATTCAAATTAAGATAACTGCCTGCTATTATCTGTTATTATTATCTTCTCAACAGATTATCTATAAGCAACGGCCCAAGGCCCACTCCACGCTATAAATACCACCTTCCAGGTTCTCTCTAGCCCATCTCGAATTCATTCTCATCCCACACTCAATACACATCTCATTCTCTCATACTTGAATGCATTACTCAAGTCTCTAATTCTCTATATCTTAGGCTGAGTTCTCACACTTGGTCATTCTTATAAAATTGATGTACTTACTTGAGCGTTGGAGTGTTTTTCCTTTGTTTTGCAGGTCTCTCCTCTAAGCAAAGACTCCCATTCTTCGGCGCTACGAGATTTGTAGTCCACCAAAGCCATATCAAGCCCACACGTGGAATTTCCAGATTTCGGTAAGAACATTTGGCGCCCACCGTGGGGCCCAGGTAAAACTTACCCTGCAGCCTCGCATCCCAAACAAATCATCAATATTCGTCCATGGTCAGTACACGCTCTAGCGTTAGGCGCGAGACCCCTGTCGATGCTTCTAACCCTCTACAAACTACCATGACGAATGCCGACACCATGATGGAACTCCAGAACCGCATGACGGAGATGGAGCGTAAATACCAGGAAGAGATTCAACGATTGAAAGCTGATCGCGATGAAGCCCGAGCGCGGCACCCTCGAGAGGACGAACGCACTCACACCACCAGAGAAGAACAGACACAAGGTGAGTCACAACCTCAACAACCCTCACAGCCTCGACAAACTGTCGACCCCCCAGGTATTCGCAGTTTAATGCAGGGTTACCGAAGAGAGAGACACAACACTCATCGCAATCCACTTGTCGATCGTATCATGGAAGTCGACATCCCTTTTGGCTGGAAACCTCTGCACTTAGAGAGGTATGACGACACCACAGATCCGGATGAACACCTTGATGCCTTCTTTTCACAGGAAAATCTCTACACCAACAACGACGCCATCTTATGTCGCGTATTCCCTACATCTTTAAAGGGAGCCGCATTAGCATGGTATGGTGACCTTCCCGAGCAGTCCATTAACAGTTTTGACACCGTTGTCGAAAAATTCAGTGCACAATATGCTACCAGCCGAACTCACAAGATGACATCCGCTGCACTAGTGACACTGCGCTAGGCCAATAATGAACCCATTCGTAAGTTCATGGAATGATTCTCGCATGTCACCTCTCAGATCAGAAATCTCAACCTAGAGGTAGCATTACATTCCATGATGCTGGCCCTATGACCTGGTAAATTCGTGGATAGTCTATGCAAGAAACCTCCTTCTAGCATGGACGAAATACGCGAAAAAGCCAAAGGTTACATCCAGATGGAAGAAATGTCGAAGTTTCGCAATGAAGTCCGGAAAATTGGACAGAAGCGTGAAAAACATGAGGTATCTGTCGACCCTCGGAGGAATAATAAGAAGCAAAGGCCATATAAAGCACAGCTTCTCCCCAAAGGACCCAGGTTCGAAAGATACACTCCCTGACGGTCAATCAAGCCATGGTCATGGATGAAGCCTTCAACACGGAAGTACAGGTGACATTCCCAGCTCCCTCTAAACAAGGAGGGAACCCCAGCAAGTACTGTCGTTACCATCGCGGCACTGGCCATAGTACTGAGGACTGTGTCACATTAAAGGATAAGATTGAAGAACTTATCCAAGCAGGGCACTTATCACGGTTTATAAAAAGACCTGATAATCCCCCACCAGCACACAAACAAGAGGAGCAACAGGAGGATCGCTTAGGAACAATAACAGATGCAGAGATGATGCAGAAGACAGAGGGAGGCAAAGACCACTACAACCTGGACGCGAGCGTCAACCCCCTCGACAACAAGGAGAAGAGCCCATTTAACATATCCGCGGTGTAATCCATACCATCGCAGGGGGATTCTCCTATAGAGGATCGTTCAATCAGTCTCGCAAGAGACATTTACACTCCATCAGGGATATTGACATCAATTTTGTCAACATTCCTCCAATGCGAAGCCTGCTTCCTATCACCTTCACTAACACTGATTTTGAAGGAATTAACCCTATCCACCAAGACGACCCCATGGTCGTCTCCCTCATTATTTCCAATTTCAAGGTAACAAAGGTGCTCATTGATCAGGGCAGCTCAGCTGATGTATTATACCTGAAGACCTTTCAGAAGCTGGAGATTTCGTCATCAGCAATACAGCCTTGCTCAGAACCCCTTCTAGGCTTCACAGGAAAGAGAGTCAACACCCTGGGATATGTCGACCTAATGACCACCTTCGGTCAAGGTTCGTTATCCAGAAGCTTTACAATCAGGTACAACATTGTAGATGCCGACACATCTTACCTTGTCTTGAGAAGTAGGAAAACATTGAACGAGTTAGGGGCTATCGTCTCTACCCCTCACTTGAAGATGAAGTTTCCTACTGTGACCGGAGAAATTGTCACTGTAAAGGCAGACCAAAAACAAGCCAGACAATGCTACGTCGAAAGCCTTAAAGTGGCACCATATCCTCCCAACAGACAGCCGGACAGACATTGTACCACTTCGAGGGGTACTACCTAGGTAATGAATATTGATAGAAATTTTACTCCTTATACACTGACAGTATATACAGCTCATAACAATGAAGCCTTCGATGTGGATCCACGCGATGATAATATCGACAAAGGACCAAAACCGATCGAAGAGCTAGTCAAACTGCAGCTCGGGCGCCCAAACCCGGACAATGCACGCAGCTTAGCAATGAACTCACCAGCATGAGTACAGGCATCTAGTTGATGTACTCCGCAGAAACACATCCCTGTTCGCTTGGCAACCGTCTGACATGCCCGGCATTGACCCTAATGTCATATGCCACAAGGTGGCGATATGTCCACAAGCCAAGCCCATAGCACAGAAAAAGCGGAACACAGGAGAAGAACGACGAAAGACGGTTAAAGAAGAAATAGACAAATAACTCAAAGCCAACTTCATCAGAAAAGTCAGATATTCCACTTGGCTCGCCAATGTTGTCATGGTCAAAAAAGCCAGTGGCAAATGGCGCATGTGCACAGACTTTACAGATCTCAACAAGGCATGTCCTAAGGACGCATATCCATTACCCAACATTGACAGACTTGTCGATGGGGAGTCCGGATTCCATATCTTAAGCTTCCTGGATGCATATTCTAGCTATAATCAAATCAAGATGCATACTCCGGACGAAGAAAAAACAGCCTTCAACACTGAAGATGCCAACTATTGTTACAAGGTCATGCCCTTTGGTATCAAAAATGCAGGGGCCACATACCAACGACTGATGAACCGTGTTTTCAGAAAACAGATTGGACGCAATGTCGAGGTTTATGTGGATGACATGGTCGTCAAATCTCAGAGTGTAGTCCAACATGTGGTGGATTTGGAAGAGGTATTCGAAGAGGTTCGGAAATATGACATGCGTCTCAATCCCGATAAGTGCACATTCGGGGTAGGCGGTGGCAAGTTCCTTGGCTTCTTGATCACACATTGAGGCATTGAAGCCAACCCGGACAAATGTTCAGCCATACTACAGATGTATAGCCCAGCTAATGTCAACGAGGTTCAAAAGCTAAACGGAAGATTAGCCGCATTGTCCAGATTCCTTCCGAAACTCGTCGAGAAAGCAAAGCCCTTTTCCAAGCTGCTCACCAAGAAAGCACCATTCCTCTGGGATGACACCTGCGAGCAGGCTTTCAAGGCATTCAAGAAGACAATTGTTGCACCACCTGTCTTGAGTGAACCTCGACAGGATGCAGCATTGCTCTTATACCTCTCGGTAGTAGATGAAGCCGTCAGCTCGGCACTCGTCCAAGAAGAAGGGAAGCATCAACTCCCTATCTATTTCACTAGCCGCATGCTACATGATGCTGAGAAGCGCTATCAAATGATCGAGAAAATAGCCCTGGCACTAATCACCTCAGCCAGATGCCTTCGACCCTATTTCTAAAGTCACCAGGTAATAGTCAAGACTAACTATCCTATCAAACAGGTGCTGCAGAAACCAGAATTAGCAGGCAGAATAGTGGCTTGGTCAGTCAAACTGTCAGAATTTAACATTCGATATGAACCATGTGGTCCTATGAAGGCACAGTTTATGGCAAACTTCCTGGCAGAATTTGTTGGAAAAGAGGAATCCACCCCAGACTGGTGGAACCTTTACATGGACGGAGCATCCAATGTACAAGGAAGCGGAGCTGGCATCATACTTGAAGGCCCCGATAACATATCATTGGAGCAAGCTCTCAAGCTTAACTTCAAAGCCTCCAGCAACTAAGCCGAGTATGAAGCCCTCATAGCAGGACTTAAACTTGCTAAGGAAGTCGGGGCTCGTTATCTAAGATGCTACTCCGACTCACAGCTCGTCCAAGGACAGATAGCACACAGATATCAAACCAATGAAGCCATACTCCTCCAGTATTACCATCTGGCCAAAACACTTATAGACAGTTTCAAATGTTTTGAGATGTATCACATACCCCGAGAGAGTAACACCAGGGCCGACTTGTTATCTAAGCTGGCCAGTACCAAGAAGACCGGGCACCTCAAGACAATCATCCAGGAAACACTCTAGAAACCCACCATTGACACTTTAGTGGTAATGGCTATTGAATTACAGGAGCCCACTTGGATGACCCCTTATAGAGACTTTCTCATAAAAGGAATACTTCCAACAGATGAAAATGAGGCCCGACGACTGAAGCGGAAAGCCAACTACTATGTCATCATTGACAATGAGTTATTCAAAAGAGGGCTGCCAGCACCTCTGCTCAAGTGCCTGGATAGCTCACAGGCTGACTACGTCCTAAGAGAACTCCATGAAGAAATATAGGGACTCCATACAGGGGGACAATCTTTAGCCACCAAAGTAGTACGAGCAGGGTACTACTGGCTGACACTCAGGGCAAACGCTTTCAACTTTACACGCAGATGCAAAAGGTGTCAAGAGTTTGTGGACATCCCACAGATTCCCCCTGATAACCTCCACATCATCTCCTCTCCTTGGCCCTTCACTATGTGGGGCATGGACATTTTGGGACCATTTCCTAAAGCTCCCAGGATGGTCAAGTTCCTTCTGGTGGCAATCGACAACTTCACTAAGTGGATCGAGGCAAAGCCACTACGGGAGATAACAACTAGCGAGGTTGAAAGCTTCACATGAAAAAATCTTATATGCAGGTACGGTCTACCATACGCCATCGTTACTAACAACGATACACAGTTCAAGGCATAGACCTATGAAGACTTCCTCACAAGACTAGGTATCAAACACCTGGTTACCTCAGTTGAACACCCTCAGACCAACAGTCAAGCAGAAGCGGCAAACAGAGTTATACTTCGAGCCCTTCGCACTAGACTTGACAAGTCCAAAGGGCTCTGGAGGGAGGAATTACCCAATATACTCTGGGCATATCATTGTACACCTCAAAGCACTACAAAGAAAACTCCTTTTCGCTTGACATATGGTACTGACGCCATGATCCCCGTCGAGCTAGGGGAACCTTCAACCAAAAGGATACTTTTTCAGGAACAGTGCAATGAGGACAATATGAGGGTTGAGCAGGAAACCAGTGAAGAACTTCGAGACATGGCCAGAGTTAAAGAAGAAGCAGCCAAGCTCTGCATGACACGAAGTTATAACTCCAAAGTTCAACCTCGAACTTTCCAGCCAGGCGACCTAGTCTGGCGCGTCCGGGGTGAAGCCCGAAAGGATCCCCGTGCAGGCAAGCTTGGACCAAATTGGGAAGGCCCGTTTAGAGTTGCTACCAGCTTGGACAATGGTGCCTACAAATTGCAGGAACTTAGTGGTAAAGACATCCCAAGAACTTGGAATGCTACCCACCTGAAGTTTTATTTCAGCTAAGGAGCTCAAGGCCGGATAACACACTTTTTTTCCTATTCAAGTCTTTTTTTCCCACTGGGTTTTAACTTGGAAGGTTTTAACGAGGCCCATCCGAGGAATAAACAGAGGGAATATATGTATATTAAAAACTATATTAATAAAATATATACCTCTTATCTTTTACTTATGTCAATATTTCACGATGTTTGACGATGTTCAGGAGTTATTGCCTGAGTATTCTCCCAGGTCCAACCTCGACAAAAACCTAAGATCATGTCTTGGTACTTGCCAGGTCCGTCCTTGGCAAGTTTTATTAAAATACAGGGCGGACACGTCCTGGTACTCTCCAAAGGTTCATAAAACCCAAGGGTCTCCCTAGGTGGACCTCCAGCAAAATCCAAGGTAGCCTATTGGTCGGTTACAGGTTCTTAAAATCCATTAACCCGGTGAACCTCGATAAAACCCAAGGTCAGTCCCTGGTACTCTCCAAAGGTTCATAAAATCCTGGGGCCTCCCTAGGTGGACCTTCATCAAAATTCAAGGCAGCCCCTTGGTCGGATATACAATCAGTAATCCCGGTTTCTCGGTTGGCTATACAAAACTCCAAGGTCTACCTTGGTCCGAGGTCCACCTTGGTACACAGTCAATAAGACCAGTCCATCTGGCTGACAATAAAATCCAAGGTCCGCCTTGGTCCGAGATGGGAATAAACCCTCGACAGAAGACCCAAGGTTCGTCCTTGGAAGAAGGTCCATAAACCCTGCTTCCCGGTCAACCTTATAAAGTTTAGTGTCCTCCCTCGATAGAAGACCCAAGGTCCGCCCTTGGAAGAAAGTCCGTAAACCCAGTTTCCTGGTAAACCTTATAAAATTCTAAGGTCCGTCCTTGGTCCAGGGTCCGCCTCGGTGATCCGACCAAACTACGCAGACCTGTCAAGGTTCGTAAGACTAGAGCATTGGTCGACCAAAGACCCAAGGCCCGCCCTTGGTAAAAGGTTCATAATTCCATTTAACTGGTTGACCTTATCAAGCCCAAGATCCGTCTTTGCATGAAGACCCAAGGTACGCCCTTGTAGAAGGTTCATAATCCCATATATCCGTCTCGGCAATCCAGGAATCTGTTCTTGGCCATTTACAGGTTTATAAAATCCAAGCTAAGGTAGACTGTCAAGGTTCATAAACCCTAAAAGCTTTGGTTAACCTCTAAAAATCCAGGGTGGACGCACCACTGGTATGCTCTCAGCAACTCTCAAACCCAAGATTATGTCTTGGTAAATCTTGACAAAACCCAGCATGGGCAAATCCACTAGCATCAGATTTGACAAACATAAGGTACAAATATATCTACCCTCAACATATGTTATCCTTGTCATATATCTTCCTTGTAGGAATATAAGTTCTCAGGAACATAAAGACCAAGATATATACTTGGCGCAAACACCAGGATCCACCCTAGGTCTCTCAAAAACCAAGCAAGTTCTCTTGGTATTAGTCTACACTATGGAATCCTAATATGGAAAACCATAACATTGACCCGCATAGTTATCAACAACTCTTGATAACCCATAACTCTCAAATACGAGATTAATCTGTGGTCAACCTCGTTTCCATCGACTTATCTACTAAGGAAACACGAGATACTAAATGTTTTACTATGATAATTTCAGTGCTCACAGATTTTATTGATTCAAGAATATGAGCCACAAAGAAACATCTTTGGCATATAAGTGTCCAAGTTCATCTTGGCATGATAAACCTAGAAAGTCTTCTGGGTACTCTAAACTCCAATGGAACCGCGACATGCAGCACCATAGGACATTTCTGTTTTACAGGAATAAATATGTTTTGCAGGAATAATTGTCTAAAGACCACCATCGACATATCACCATCACTTGGTGCATATAGTGAGAACCTGAACAAAAAGTTTATCCTCAATAATGCAAATCCAAGAAGTAATCTTGAAGTCTATGGTTAACCTTCGACCTTTCCAAAGCCTAAGATGCACTCTTAGCACATACTGGAATTGGGAACCTCAACAAGCAAGACTACAAGCATAGTCATGTGCAAACACAGGAAGCAGACAACAGTTTAAAGATCAAGCTTGACGCTACTAATCCAAGTCACATTCTTGGCAGTTCAATGGCTCTCAAGTCTCAATAAACAGATTGGGACACTTTCAATAACAGGTCCTCAAAGTTGAACAAAACGCAAATCAAGCAGATTATGGGGTTACCAACACAAGCAAACAGTCGAAGAAATCATACAAGTAAACAGTCAAAGAAATCATACAAGCAAGGGAGACACAGAAGAATCAAAGTAAAAAGAGCTATATCATTAATTTGTTTAAAGCTTTACAAAAGCCTTCACGGCTAAAAAGTAAAAACAAAGCAAAAAACATGAATAAAAAACAGCTTAGACATCAGCTGCGTCGCTGGCTGACTCCTCAGCAGAACCAAGCTCCTCCTCGTCAACCAACGCACCATCCTTGACATCCTTGAAAGGATCAAACTGACCCAAGTCAAGGTCCTTAGCAAACAAGCCAGCCTGGCGCACAGCCTTAGAGAAACCCTTCTCATGTTGCTCTACTGCATCACGCCTCAACACCTTCAATTCTTCGTCCAGCTCCTTGCTGACAGCCCTTTCAGCAGAAAACTCGACTTCAGCTCTCCTTAGCTTCTCCCTCTCAGCTGCCAGTTCATCCTTCAATCCGACCATCCCCTTAGCTATACCTTCCTTTTCATTCATAGCTTTTGCAATAGCGACCTTGCCACAAACAACCAGCTCATCACCGTCGAGCCGAGTCCGCAATAGTTTGGACAAAGCTTCACTGGTCCTAGCAGATAATTGATGGTCAGACTTAACCACCTTAGCCAATGCTATCACAGCCCTATCCAACCTATTGCGTTTTAGCCGCAAGGCACCTCAAACAGCACCTTTCAATTTGTTGTGTTCCTATTCCAAGGAGGTTGCTTTGCTCATGGCCTCTTGATGTACTTGTCGCTGTTCTTTGATGATAGCAAGGCCTCGGTGCAGAAAAAGCTTGGCAGCATCAAAGGAATGGTGAGTACCTACCAACCTTATCAAATTCCGGTCAAAGGAAGTCAGTAGACTTTGGTCAGGCTTGTGCCCCACACTCCACAATGATTCAACATCCCTTGGAACACTCAAGAATTCTAAGGGAGTGGCAGAGCGAGCAGCAGGTGGAGGCATTGCCAACAAGGAAGGAGAGGAAGAAGTAGCAACAACAAGAGATGAAAGAAGATGGAGCAGCAACAACAACATGAGAGGTGGGAGGAGCAGCAACAAAAATTAGAGCCCGGACAGGTGCTGGAGCCCGAACAGGTGTAGGAGCCTGGACAAGAACCGAAGCCCGGACAGGAATTGAAGCTTGGGGAGGGTCCGAAGTTCGATCAGTTGTTGAAACCTAGACAGGTGCTAGATTACGGACAACTGTAGGAGCCCAGACAGCAAGAGGAGAAGTAGGCAAAAGTCCAGCAGCCTCCTCATAGCACGCAAACTACGAGGAGCATAACTTGAAGAAATAGTCCTTAAAACGGCGAAAAACATTGGTATCTACCTCAAAAAGTTTCTTGGAAACACTGTTCAAGGAGACCCAACCAATCTTCCCAGACAATTTAGTCTGAAAATAGAAAAGGAAGACTTGAATACTCGGATGAATATTCAAGTGGGAGCATAAGACTTCGAAAGCCAATACCACAGCCCAGCTATTGGGGTGGAGTTGGGAAGGAGCTACATTCAAAAAGTCCAACAAGGCACATTAAAAGAAGAAAAGAGAAGCAAAAGCCCCAAAACCTCAAAGAGGCAGCAATACATTAAAAAAGAAGGGCGGAGCTCTTGGCGCCGTCCTCATGAATGGAAATTCATCCTCCCCGCAAGCCTCGACAATTAGCTTACAAGAGTATTCAGGATTCGACAAAGGAACCTGCTGGCACATTGCATTGACACTAGCAGGGGTAGTGAGAGAAGACTTATATTTCAAAACGTCTTCCCTCACCCATTCAAACCCTTTTACTGTCACAGTAGGAGTGAGAGATCCTGTATTGTGACTACAACGCACAGGAGGAGAATTTCTCATATTCCTTACATTAGAAGCTTCCCTTCTTTCAGAAGCAGGAGTAGGGGGAAGAATGGTGAGCGGAAGAGGATCACTAACCCTAGGGCCAGCAGAAGCCCTCACTGGTTGGATAGGATGAGAAATCCTTTCGCCAGCTTGGCGAGAACGGGTCCTCCTCACAGAAGAGAAAGACCCGTCAGAAGCTCCTCCATGGATATCCTCCTCCGAGGAATCTTCAATGGAGATCACATCGCGCATAACGCGCTGCTCGACGGAACCTCCGGAATCACTACCCCCATACCCAAAGCAGAATCGGAAATGGGTGACTAAGATATTTTCAGAAAAAAGGAAAGATTAAAGCTTGAGAAGAAGAAGAATGAAGAAGAAGGTTCAGAGAGCAAAGACGTAGGTGGAAATGATAATGGCGGAATCTTGGCTACTTAAAGAAGAAGGAGACTCGACAGTTACTTGGGCGGGAGTACGAAACGTTCCCTAGAAGCACGCGTCGTGACTGAACTATTTCCACCACCGCACGATTCCACCAACTCGCACGATCCCAATAAAATGTGGCCACTCCTCGAGTGACACATGTGCGTGGGTAAGGAGCGTGGGCGGCACACGACTGCCAGCATTGATGAGAGCACAAATCCCGTTTCCAGAGATCACATTAAATGGTCACAAATTGGCAGAAAAATAATCATTGTCGACGTCTCATCTACCTGCCCAAGTCAGACTTATGCAATAAAGTCAAAAAGTATACATTGGGAAGTCCAAGCACTCTCTCCACGGACTACACTGTCCACATACCGGTTCATAAATCCAAAATAAATAAAAAAATTAACATTTTGGTCGACCTTCAAAAGTGTCAACCTTGACACTCCATATCTATACATGGGGGCTGACAATACTTATTATACTACTATGACACTGGCACACTGCTTCTATGCTCTTTCATCCTCTTTTGCCCAGAAATTGGCTAAGAGGCTGAGGGGCTTATTTACAATCCAAAATAGTAAAATGACACGTGGCTGTCACATAAAGGTCGCTGTACACGTGGTCACTCTCCAAGTCAGCATTGCCTCATGAATAGGCGCTTATTCAGCCTCCAAGTGTGAACCCGGACATCGTGTCCCGGTTCCTTATCAATGCTGCTACAGGAACACGGACGTCGACCCTCAACAAGAGCATGGACACCAACAATATTCTCTCTCCTCATTAATTGCATATCTATATGCCAAGATATTCAAATAGGCGTAACCACCTTATCATATAATATCTCAACAAGTTATCTACTAATTGTTACTTATCTACAAATAACAATATATCAATAAGGTACACATTATCTCCTATTCAAATTAAGATAACTGCCTGCTATTATCTGTTATTATTATCTTCTCAACAGATTATCTATAAGCAACGGCCCAAGGCCCACTCCACACTATAAATACCACCCTCCAGGTTCTCTCTAGTCCATCTCGAATTCATTCTCATCCCACAATCAATACACATCTCATTCTCTCATACTTGAATGCATTACTCAAGTCTCTCATTCTCTATATCTTAGGCTGAGTTCTCACACTTAGTCATTCTTATTCTTATAAAGTTGATGTACTTACTTGATCGTCAGAGTATTTTTCCTTTGTTTTGCAGGTCCCTCCTCTAAGCAAAGACTACCCATTCTCCGGCGCTACGAGATTTGGAGTCCACCAAAGCCATATCAAGCTCACACGTGGAATTTCCAGATTTCGATAAGAACAAAACTTATTTCTAAAAAGAACAAATCAATCTTATATCTTAATATCAAATTACTTATATCTACTTAGATCGAGTTAGATAATAATATTTAAGAATAAAAAAATGATTTCTAAGTGTTATTTTTTAATAAAATATTTTATTCTCTTTTAATAGTTTTTATTGTAAAGAAAATGATATTATTTCATCCTTTTAGATAAATATTCTTTTTTATAATCTTTTTTTTGTAGACATTATAAAAAAAAAATCTATTTTTACCCAAAATATTCAAATATCATTTTTTTTATAGTAATTTCCTTTTTATAATTTATCATCGCTATTTTAGATTTGATAAATAGTTCAGTTTACAAGAATGTTTTATCCTTCTCTTCATGTTAATGCTAAGTGAAGTTACAATTTCAGTCATCCCTTTTTGAGAATTGTTTCCTAAGCATATAAGATTTTCATTCATGGTGGAACAAATATTATTCTCATATATCTATTTCTATCATGACTTGCTTCAAATCACGTGGTTCTGTGCAAGACACTAGCAAAAGGAGTAAAGGTAAACATGAATTATTTGTCAAAATTACTCGCTTCGAAAAATTTCTATCATATTTGTTATTATCCAAGTCGCCCCAAAGCCACTCTTCAAGAAGCAGTATTTGCTTAGAGAAAAACAGAGCCAATGGTAGAGTCATTAACTCAAAAGGAAACATTAAATTTTCTCGATACTGCCCAAAAAACCTTTATCTCTTCCCAAAAGCCTGTTTTGGTCTAAGCAAAAGCCTTCAAAATCCCCCTTGGGTTCGATAACTATTACCATTTTCAGCCATCTACAAACTTGAAAATTGTCCTTCTTCCTAAAAAGCCACATTTGCTAAAATTTACCTTGGAGACTATTTTCACTATCCGAAAGGAATTATCCCACAAGAATGTGTAGAAATTGAAACTAAACAAATAAATGGTAAATTTTGTCTTTTTTTGTCATATTAGAGTATTAAAAAAAAATTCTCACTAAACATTTAATTAAATGTTTTTGATTTCAAATTTGAGATATCCCTATCCAAATCCCCCATCAAGGAGATAATGAAGAATGTGAGGTCGATGATCAAGAGAGACTTTGAAAAAATCTTCTTGAAAGAGAAAAACTCCTTCCAGCAGCACAGAAATTAAGTTATATCAAATTTCTAATGAACCATATTTTATTGTTAGTAATCTTTTGCTAACCCAATTACATTTCTTGGAGGGGTACGTCAAAGAAAACCACTAAAACTAAGACTGATGACAAAGTGAAGCTTCCACCAAAACCACCCAAATTCTAGCAACCATCAAAGGTTCAATTTATTCTATTTCGACTTAACTTATTTCTTGAATTTGCATAGCTTATCAAATTTCCTGTTGTTCTAGTTATTGCCTCTCAACCCAGTAAGACCAAAGTTTCAAAGGGATCAGATGACTCCAAAGGGATCAGATGACTCTTTAGCCAAGACCAAGAAAAAGGTAATTGATTTTTTTTATCTCTTTTATTTTTTGTTTGTTGAATAACGAATTTTTAAACAATGTAAGTCCCTTTCGAAAATCCAAAGACATTATTTTCCAAGAATCTTTGAGAAAAACTTATTTCACAAGATCTCAATCTAGAAAATTTCTTGAGGTACATATTTCAAATGGAATACTAAAGAATAAATCTTGGCTCTCTTTGTTGTAGGATGAAGATATAACGGATCTTACCTCCTCAAAAGGTCCTTTTCAAATTGGTGATGATGGGGTAAATTTATAAACATTTTTTAACTCTCTTTTTGCAAACAAATTCTATTAAGAACTATAGAACTAACTTATTGGCTTTCGATAGGGAAAATAAGTTCAAGATACACAGTTGTTAGCTCTAGTGCAAAAATCATAAATAAGGAAACAATTGGTAATATTTTCATCCCTAATTATTTTCCAATATTTTAATTCCAATACCTAAAATCAATCTTAACATATATGTTTTATTTTAAAAGATTCAGACATACCAATTTCAACAGCAGATGCAAATAATGCTGGAGCGGAAGAGGATCTAGAGGAGAATGAGGACACTCAAAGTTATAGTGAATCCTCTCCATCAAAGAAAATGTCACTCCCAGAGCCAATAGTTAAAGTGGACTCGAACCCTGACCATTTCTCAAACTATGAAACCACGCAACACACTCCAGCTATAGAAGAAAGACTCTCATACATAGACCATGTTGCTGTCTTTGTGCCCGTTCCAATTGTTGAAACTAATGAACCAATAATTAATCCAAGTATGTAACCATAGAGAATACTATTACTCTTTTTTTTTTTGATGATCAAATTTAATTTTGTCTTACACCTAACAACATCGGTTTTTAGAAAAATCGATGTTGATTTTTGTATATTTTATATTTTTTTTGGTTTATTTCTTATTATACGACATCGATTTTCTTTAAAACCGATGTTGTGTAATGTATGTTAACATCGATTATTGAAAATCGATGTTAACATTGATATTTTTAACGTCAGTGGTTTCAATATCAATTTACCAATATTGAAAGTAAAAAGCAACCGATATTAAAACTTATTTTCTAATAGTTATTGTTCATTGTGGGCTCTCGAAAAAAATCATATCGTCTGCAAATTGTAACAAATCAGCCTCCACTTTTTGTGTTCCTACCAAATAATCGAAAAAGAGTCTATTTTTTAAGCTTTCCTCATCAAACTTTCCTACCTTTTGACTACAATAGTGAAAAAGAATGAAGTGGTTTACCTTCTCGTAAATCAGGTTTAAACTTACTAGTTGGACTCTCATTCATCAAAACCAAAATTGAACTTAACAAAAGATTCTCATACCTCCTTTACAGTGAATCCTCAATAGACTAATCAATCTCTATAGAGTGTGACATCTTTTACCATTTTCTGTTTTCTTCCATCTTTTCTTTTTGTTACTTAGTTTTCTCTGTCTTTTCTTATGTTTAGTATCGTTGCTACAAGTTCAGAACAATATTTGTACTATATTTTTTTTTTAACAAGATAATCAACTCAATTACAATCCGTTAAAACAATGACTTCAAATATATATGTTCATATAACAAATCTTAATTTAATATGAAGAATCATTAATCCCATCCACGTAGTATCGTATTATGTACGTTCAGAGTTATCATTCCTTCAAATGTGTAACACACGAAACTGGTGGTTTCAATAAATGCGTAAAATATGTTCAGGTGCAGACCACATGCCGGCAATGATATTAAGGTCTTATTGTAGTGGAAGGATAATGATTATACTTTTTAATATGGCACTATGATGTAAAAAAAGTAATCGTACACAAAAGTTTTGCTATTTGTGCTCACTAGCTAATAAATCGTGTAGAGGAGGGACACTAATATTGTTTAATATGTCTACTAGTGCAACGAGTTTCAAGTTTTTTCCATGTAGCAATTGATATATTATTTGTTTCTTTCAGAAATCCCGATGCAAACAGTTAATGAGATGAACAAAATGTGACAAATGGCACGTCAAGGCACCAAATAAAATTTCACTAGATGTTGCAGGAGTTACACAAATATATCCATAAAAATTTGCCTTAGACAAGATCAACTAAGGTCATATGAATCTTGGACACGTTAAGGCTTTTCCACTTTTCCCGTTTAATGCTTAGATATCTGGTCCTGCAACAAAATACAAAAGTGAGCATGCCAAGGCTAATATCATTATCAGTACTAATAAGACTACTAAGTTGAAAATATATTTATCTCGTTGATGAGAACCAGGTTCAGATTCTGAATTGTATCATATTGTATTTTTTTATTTTTGTTATATTAGTGATTTAGTGATCAGGAAAGCTCTAATATAATTAAAATTACGATATATATTTAGATTTAATTTAAATTAATTTTTAATTCATAAAAGTATTTCAATTATAATTTTTATTAATATTTTTAAATTACACAATTACATATAACAAATTATTAGTAGTCCATAAATGCGTAAGTTACATATTTTTAAATTATGATTTTTTATTAATATTTTAAATTAAAATGTAGAAATTTATTAACAAATAGCATTCAAATCCCTCTAAAAATATTTGGATAATAACAAATGCTATTAAAATTTATGGACTACTAATAATGTGTTATATGTACAATCATATACATGCATGCTCTATATACAATTAGTATAAACTAAAAATTATATTAAATATACATGTTTAAAATGATTATTTCAAAAATTGGTAGTAATTCATTTTATATAATGGGAATATAAACCTTGCATTCTTTATAGCACTACCACACACACACACACATATATATATATATATATATATATATTCTGAGTACTGTATGAAAAGCAACGAACTATAATCCACTAACACTAAAAAAATAACTCGTTATGAATCGAGTCTTATGTGCGAAAGTAAAATATTTTTTTGTACAGTGAAAATGAAACGGATCATGAGTGAACAGTCGGATTTATTAATAAAGAAACCTTACAGATGAGATTGGTTTTGCTTTTATTTTTTTCCATTTACCTTTTCTTCTTTCTTCCCCATTATACCCATTTTACCTTTTACTATTCCTTTCCCTCTTTCCCCTCTTCCATACCAAAACGGCAGATCTGGCTAGAAGCGGAGCCAGTGTAACAAACATTAATATCCACGAAACTAACTAAAAATAAAATTTATAATTATTAAATAGTGGAGAATTTTTTTTAATAATTATATATATTTATATAATTAATTAAGATTAAAAATAACATTTATCATTACTTAAAATTTAATATGGAACTAAAAAATTTTGTTAGCTCGCCCCTGATCTCTGGAAACTCAACCGCCATGACTCTTCTTTTCCATGCTCCACAACGCGGATTAACACGCGCGGGAACTTCATCGCACTGATTGGGGGGTTTACCACTTGATGCATGTGGTGGATGACGCCGAAGAGGAGCCGCACCTGGTGTCGCTGTTCCACATGTTCGGGTTCTTCATACTAGTGTTGCCGCCGCTCGTGGTCGTGCGTGCTCGCCAAGTCGGATTTATTCATTAACTTAAAAAAAAAAAAAGGATATTTCTTCCTTGCAAATTTATAGCTTGCGTCTCTGAAAATCAAACAATTTATTTATGTGTTTTCCAGCAGAGAAGAAGAGGCAAGAGGGAAGGAGGAGAAGTGGCGAAAGAGGAGAAAAAAAAAAATAGAAAAGGATAAAATAAGAAAAATGGGTGAAAAAGTATAAAAAAAATAAAAAAAATGAAACTTTCTTACTGTGCGTAAAACGTTTAACTTATGCATCCTAATTAGAAGTATTGTAAAAAAAAAAAAAAAAGTATGTTAGAAAGTTTCACTTAATTTTAGGTTAATCCGACTCACCTATCGATCACATGTTGGTTTTCTATTTCTAAAAAAAGATATTTAATAAAGATAGAAATAAAAGAATATGAAAGATTAGATATTCAGTTTATATATCTTATCATTCCATAAAGATAGGAATGTTTAGATATTTAATCTATATCTTTTATTCCATAAAGATAAGAATATTTAAATATTCAGTCTATATCTTTTAAGGAAACAGTTTCTGTATGTGGTCCATTTATTGGTCACATTCACCCACTAACCCATTATCTTATTCCATTAAAGATTGAGT
>PYAF01005992.1:842198-925207 GCA_007407185.1 Glycine tomentella
TATATCTTATCATTCCATAAAGATAGGAATGTTTAGATATTTAATCTATATCTTTTATTCCATAAAGATAAGAATATTTAAATATTCAGTCTATATCTTTTAAGGAAACAGTTTCTGTATGTGGTCCATTTATTGGTCACATTCACCCACTAACCCATTATCTTATTCCATTAAAGATTGAGTTCTGTGATGGACAGAATTCTATAAATAGAACTGGGCGCTCTCTGTTTTAGATCACCAAGCCTACTCCTCTATTCAGAAAACACACCATCGAGTTTGAGTGAGTGAGGGACTGGAAAACTAAAACTCTGAAGGTTACTTGAAGGTTGATAGCAATGGCTGGAGGTAGGTACCTCTGAAATTTATCTTTCAATTTATGCTTCCGCTGTTTTGATTTGAATGTGTTGTTTATGTTTGTTAACATGTTCAAATCAATATAAATGTTCTTATATCACCCACTATGATTATTTTTCTTTATGTTAATCACTGATTTTAAAATCATGCTAAATCCACACAATAATTTAAAATGAGTTAATAGTTATACATCACCTATTAAAGGGAAAACTTTTACACTATTAATTTAATAAAAAATTATTAATATAATTTTTTAAATAATTATTATCATTTAAATTGTAGTTTACAATTATAATTATGATCATATTTTCCTATTTTTATGATAAAAGTTATTGTGATATATTTATCCCTCTATCTAGTATAAAGAAACAAAAATGAACCATTAGTGTATTGATCAATTAAAACAAAATTGCATTAACTTTGAGTAACTTTTAATTTCGAGTCTTGAATATGTATATTAGATATGCTAGGGAGAGTTTTCAAATTCACTCTTTGAAGGAACCAGGCCAAAGGGAAACTGTTTGAAGGCATAGATGAAGAAGGGACTGCGTTTAAGATTTCACTAGGCCCAGGTTATTGGAGTCACCATTCGCCCTGTTATTTCATTATTATAGATGCTTAATAATTATACTTAGATTCAAATAAAATTATTTCTCTTGAAAGAAATATGTGATAAAAAATATGAAAAAAATCATTTTCATTTTAAAAAAAAACGTCTTATAATTTTATTTCAATCAAATAAAAATTATATTATCATTTTTATTTCCTCTTCTCTATCTTCCTTTTCTTTGGATTTCTCAAAATAACCACTACTACACACGATACATTCAAAGTCGGTTATTTTAGGCATACAAAGTCGGTTTTCAAACCGACTTTGTAAGTACACGTCGTGGAATATTATAGTCTACAACGTCGGTTGCTAAAAACCCGTCTTAGAAAGAATTTTTTATTTAAATAATTTTTTTCAATAATTTATACAATCAAGGACGGTTATTTTAAATAACCGACTTTGTATATAGCTGTTCAAAGTCAGTTATTTAAAATAACCGAATTTAAAAATGCCTTTGGTGAATTCAAAGTCGGTTATTTTAAATAACCGACTTTGAAGATAAATATTCAAAGTCAGTTATTTAAAATAATCGACTTAAAAAATGGATTTGGTAAATATTCAAAGTCGGTTATTTTAAATAACTGACTTTGTAGATACTCATTCAAAGTCGGTTATTTAAAATAACCAACTTTGAAAGTCATATATTAAAAAAAAAGTGATTTTAACAAATTTAAGGACGGTTTTTTAAAAAATCGACTTTGAAAGGCAGGCTTCAAAGTCGGTTATTTCAAATAACCGACTTTGAAAGTCATAAATTTTTTTTAAAAAAATTGATTTTAACATGGACAGTATAGCCTTAGCACTTATATTTCATTGTTCCAAAATTAAGTTAAGGGACTAAAAAAATAAATAATATGACATGGCATTAGTATCCTGCGGGTTCAAGCATGCATACATTTAAGGTTCAAGCATAAATATAAAGGGTTAAAACATGACAAAGTAAACAAAGTTTTGTAAGGAACTAAAAAATAAATGATAAAACTTAGAGCAAATGCATTCATACATTTAGGTTCAAGCATGCAGTATCTCATTTGCAAGCTACACCTTTATACATTTTTTAAATACAAAGGGATTATAACATTCATACTAATACATTTAATAGTGGCTGAAAAGGAAAATATAATAAAACCAAAGCATATGAAAAGTTCTCATAGAAACAATGTTGTCCTGTATAAAACATATATAAGTAATATGTTGTACCAGCATCTTTAGCAGATGAGTTAGGACTTGAAGCAATGAGAGACGCCAATGAGTCATGCAGGAGACAAGTTTGGTTCAAAGATTCGAACACTTCACAGAGTTTCACCATTGTGTCTGTCCTTTTGCTGCATGTCAAACTCACCACAACAGTTTTCTCCCCAATGTATGTAACCCTCAGCTGCACCCACCATATCAAAATCAAAATCAAAACCAAGAAATTCAAACAAACTTTAAATAAATAAGAACAAATTAACAATACCCCACATCATCTTCATAGTATATACCACGACAACAAATTAGAATTACCCCACATCATTTTTATAGTATCAATAATACAAGAGAGAGATCAATGCTCTTAACCATCAAGTCTATCGGGAGAACAATGTTAAAGTAGAGTTAATATAATTGATATTTCATAAGACAATTCCTGAATATTTTAGTCAACTGGAATGGTTGCAAGCTCAGTAAACATGGAAATGTATAAGCTAGGTAATCAACATATAGCAAATATTAAAAAAAATAAAATTACCTCACACAGGATATCAATTCGATTTAGAACAGCATTTGCCTATGCTAATGCATTAGGCCTATTCACTTCTGCCAGCTGTGGAAAGAAGCCACTAAGGGTTAGAACAAGATTTAATTTTAACACAAGTTTTTCAATTTACAAATCACATATCAAGGGAACAGACAAAGGTCTGAATGACAATACCAGCACAACCCAATCACGCTCATTTGCAACCCCCAAATAAATATCTTCAGCTTTTGCCATCAGCATCTTTATCCCATAATCCATTAGAATGCCTGGATCCGCGCCCAAATTTAGCCACTGATCAAGATAATTTCTACACAATTGAATGATTATGATTAGGTGTCTAACCACTGACTTGATGATTTGTTTATGATAAAAACCAATTAGATGAAAAAATTTACATCAAATAATCTACTTAATAGACTTTTAAATTCAATTCCATGAAATAAATGAGCATGGTGATGAGGGGAAACACCATACTAGGTGGATAATAACAAATTTCAACCTTGTTAAAAGGATTAGATTTCCTAAGCTTATGAACTTAAAAACAGAAAAATGTAGGACTATGAAACTGAAATACTAGTTTACGACATAACACACCATCATTTGAATCTTGTTGCTCCTGTTCACTATGGGTAGAAAAAGAGACAGATCTTATAATAACAACATTTCGCCCAGGTATAGAAAGGGACATTGAAACCTTAGAACGGTCAACATCTTTCTGCGTACAAATAACACATTAATTTTTTGTACTTTAAAAGATTCTGATACCTTAGGCAACCTTAGTTTGATGCAACTATGCACATGAAACATGCTTAAACATGAGTTTGAACTTTATGCTTTCTAAAATACATTGTTGAAAATCTCACATCTGATTAGTTTCATATTTCCCTTTTTGGTGAAAGGCATATATGCAGTTTCTTTGATAGCAAGTTCTACACAATATCCTGAGTGTAATATAACATTTAAACATGAAATGTAGACAAATAGTAATATAGTATGTCAATAACTCTTGTAATAGTTAATCTAGGTACTAAAAGGCTTATGCTACCACTTTTAAAACCCAAAACCGTGTAAAATAGGACAAAAACCCAAAATCCCTAACTAGAACAACACACATAGCAACCCAAAATCCCTAACTAGTCATCATTGCATAACCACAAACTATGCAGGGACAAAACAAGAAGGAACCAAAACTCGAATAAAAGCTAATTAGATCTAGAGCAAGCAAACACGCGAAAATGAGTGCATAGCAAAGGCAAGCACCTCTCGCAGTCGAGGACAGAAGAAACTTATGCAGAGTGAGAGAGAGAACTTACAAGGAGAAGAAGCAGAGGACATCGTACCTATGTCGGAGACCGAGCCGTAGTGACGCCGGAGTCACACCTTGCGTGAGTGCCTGAGATGGAGAACACAATTAGGAGAGTGGTAAGGGAAATAGAAGGTTAGGGATTTTGTGAGAAAGGGGCGCAGAGAAAGGGGGGATTAATTTGTTTTTAAATTTTAAAAAGCTTCAAAGTCGGTTCTTATCAAAATCGACTTTGAATAATGGAAGACAACGACGGTTATTACATAACCGTTTTTGAATCATGGTAAACAACGACGGTCATGATAAAAACCGACGTTGTTGTTGTATTAATGTTCAAAAAATTACAAAATTACCACCGGTTATGCTACTACATTGGTTTTTGAATGACCGACGTCGATAGTCCGTCGTAGAATACACCTTTTGTACTAGTGAACCTTACTCTTTCATGTTTAGAAAATTCTGTTCGTTAGTCAACTGTACGTGCAAAACTTTCTCTTCAAGTCTTCAAACCTTGACAGTTGCCAACACTGACTTTTCTAAATATTATTTTTATAAGAGGACTGTTATGTTTTTTTTTTCTTTGTTCATGGTTTTTATCTAATACTTCACTACTCCAGATAATAAATACTGTACGAAATTGCTGTTTTCGAAGGGCATAGTCATACTCTTGGATACAACAGAAAATTCAAATATATGTCATGATGGATAAAGTATATGACCTGTATGCATAAAAAATATTAAAATTGATTCAAATCTATTCTTAACACACTTGTCAAAAATTATCTTAGATAATAAACAAAAATTTTCAATCTAGTTGTATATTATATTAAATTAGGTTGATATCGACAAGTCACTAGAGTCATATATATTATAATTAGTTTTATTATTATTGTATTCTCAACAATACAATTTGTTATTCAGATAATTTTATTATGTAAGAAATTATCTAAATTAAAAAATATGTTAAATTATAATTTTTATCTTTTTATAATTTCAAATTCTTAATTTGGGTTCCTTTATTTTTAAATTAAGATATAGAAGATTTATATTGGTTCATCTCAACCACTAAGATTACGTCTAGTTCTTAGCAAACCACCAAGTTCCACTAACTTCAAGAAGTTACAAGTATTTATCATTGTCAGTTTTGGCTCTTTAACTCAAGCTTTACACCAAGCTTGTTACAAGTAGTATTCTTCAATACCAAATCAATGTTATCTCTAACACAAATAAGAAGATTTGTTGATTTGATTGCACAATGACTAACACTTTATCATCTCTTACAAATGGATAAGCAATTTCAACACTTAGTCATTTCTCTCGAGATGAACAAAATGTTTTGAGAGTTTTTTTAAACTTTACAAGAATTTACATAAAGAGCTTTTTGCACAAAGAATGAAATAATGAGCGCTTCAAATCGTGCTTTATATCTTCAAAGCTTGTGGTATATATCAGCCTCCTTCAATCAAGTATATGTTGTTCCTAAATGGACATATTTCCTTTATAAGCTTGAGTATGAAGAAAATGGTCGTTGGGGGCATTAAATGCACTTATTTCTTTATGCTAAGAAATCACTCTTCGTTGTTAGCGTGTTGAACACTACAACAAGAAACTACTTCTTTTTTATGTCAGAGCAAGTATGTGTAGCAAAACTCTTCTTTTAATGGCGATTAAGGAATTTCAGAACTTGACTTCATTTATTCTTTATAGGATTTGACAGATCCTAGGAGAATGTCTCTACAAAATATATCTCAAACATAGTATTAAATGGAGTCTTAAATGTCATCTTTAATGTAGTATCAGGTCATGATTTTATCTTGCTACAATCTGAGACATCAGACGCAGACTTCGTAAAACATGTTTTGATAGTTCATAAGACGCAACTTTTAACCTTTCTATTTGTTTGCATCTAATCAAAATAAATAAGGGTCGTAATTCGTCTTTTGACATAAATATCTTCTGACTTAACAATCTCCTGCTTTTTGGTGATGTCAAACAAACACAAATTTAAAAGATGAAAGTTGACTTATAAGATATCACATTAAAGCGTTAGTCAGTCTTATCATATATAGAGGATATATATTAAAAACATATCATAATGCATCATAAGACTTTGACATAAAGTCTAAGATATAAAGGATTTTTACATCAAGAAGACGTGTTTTAAGTATAAAATAATATGTTTTAGGGAAGAAATAACCATGAAAACTCTCCCTATATTGATGCTTTCTTCAGACTTTGTCACTTCTCCTTAAATGGTGTTAAGCTTTAGTTTTTATTTTTTCTCACCTTTTTGTTTGGCAACTTCATTATCAAGCTTCCTGAGAAACTCATCACCAAAGTCACCAAAATCGGATGAGAGATTAATAGGACCACTAGGTGGTGTTAGAGGATGAGGAGGTTTCCATCTAATGATCTTCTTATAAAAGTAATCTTCAATCATAAACCAGTTGCGAGCCCCCTTTTCACCATGAGCACGATCCTACAAGGCTTAAGCAAAGGCTTTTACTGGTTCTAGCTAGTTCCACTTCAAGCAAGTGAGCATAGGCACAAGAGGGTAGAAGATCATATACTTGGACATCCATGGAATCAGAAGTAGCTTTAGCATCAGATTCAACTTCTTTAATGATAGGATCCACATGGTGTGTGAAGAGGAATCTGGAGAAAGGTAGGAACACCATAAAAGAGAAGGTGCAATTAGAAACAGCATAGAACTCCCTTGTCCATGTACAGACCATGTTGATTGGATAGTATCACTTAACTTCATGGTGAACTGCATCTACAGGTGACTTCACATCAGGTTCCAAACCAGAGAAAACATTCCTTCAATCTATAAAACCTCGTCATGGCACACCAATCCAAATTGGTGAGCTCAATCTTTTTGTCTAAGAGCTTCAAGCTCATGTTTAAAAAAGACGACCAAGTGGAGCATCTTCATCATATTCAATCAACAACTCCTTTCCTTTGTAGCAATTGGCCTTCTGATATAGAACATGCTTATCAACGACTATCTAAAATTGAGTATCTTGAATAGCTAGGCAACAAAATTATGACCCCAACATGAAAGTCATGTGAGTGTGGAGCCTTTGAATTATGTGAAAAACCATTCCTTGATCTAATATCCACTTTGTAGGAAAATAAATTCATTCTTAGCTCACGGTCATAGTTTGATAACTCCCAGTCTTGAAAGTTTAGACTTTCTTGAGGTGTTTCCAACTAAATCTCCATTGTCTGAAAAGTCTCTCTAGACTTGGTATGATCCCAAGGAAGAATAACATTAAAGGTATAAAGAGACCCATCATCTATTGTAGAGAAAGGTATTTCAGCAGACTTAACCTCTTTACTTTTCCAAACGATTGCACCTGGAGGATACACCTTTATGTCTATAGGTCGATGCTAAAAATCAGATTGTTAGGGTTGAGTGCAACAGTCTGTCTTGGAGGGAACTCCTTAATCATTGGCTCCCTATTGCCATATATGCCAAGTGTGTATTCTTATTCTTCAGGTAAGGTATCCCAAGATTAATATGAGAAAGGATCAATACCTAGAAAACTTTCCTTCCAGAGTTTGGTGAGATTGAGATTTTCCAACTCCAATTGTTGTATCTTTGGACAAAGAGTGAGTCTCATTTTTTTTCCAAACGTTGTTGCAAATTTGTCACTCTAGAACTTTGTAATGTCTGAAACCATGGTATAGTCTGATGTGAAGGTAAGGATGCACTTGAACATCTGGTTGTGTATGAAAAGGTGATCTTGAAGGAAAGATCCATATTGTGGCTTCATTAATATGCAATTGAACCTGGTGAGCTCAATCTTTTGTTTAAGAGCTTCAAGCTGATGTTTAAAAAAAATGACCAAATTGAGCTTTAACAAATCTGATTGATGGAACGTCTTCATCATATTCAATCAACATCTCCTTGCCTTTGTAGCAATTGGCCTTATGATATAAAAAATAGACTTATCAATGGCTATATGAAACTGAGTCTCTAGAGTAGCTAGGAAACAAAATTGTGACCCCAACATGAAAGGCACGTGAGTGTTGAGCCTTTGAATTTTGTGAAAAAAAAACTTGCACTTTTCTGATCTCCTCTCTGTAAGCAGATAACTTCATTCTTAGCTTAGGGTCATAGTTTGATAGCTCCCAGTCTTGAAAGTTCAGACTTTCTTCAGGTGTTTCCAACGAAATCTCCTATGTATGAAAAGTCTCTCCATATTTGGTGTAATCCCAAGGAAGAAAAACGTTGAAGGTATATAAGAGACCCGTCAACTATTCTAGAACCAAGGGAGTAGAGAAAGGAATTTTAGCAGACTTAACCTCTCTACTTTTCCGGACGCTTGCACCGAGAGGATACACCTTTATGTCTGTAGGCCAATGCTAAAAAATCAGACTGTTAAGAGAAATGATCAATACCTAGAAAACCCACCTTCCAGAGTTTGGTGAGATGGAACTTTTTGAGCTCCAATTGTTGCATCTTTGGATGCAGAGTGTGAATCCTAATTCTGTCTAGACTCTACCGCAAGTTTGTCACTCTAGGGCTTTGTATCCTCTAAAACCAAGATATAGTCTGGTTTGAAGGTATGGATGCACTTGAAAAAAATCTGGTTGTGTATGAAAAGGTGGTCCTGAAGGAAAGATCCAAGCTGTGGCTTCTTGTTTAGTTGGCTTCATCAATCTGCAATTCAACCTATGGAAGATTTTCAAGACTCGTATGGTTTCTTCAGATATCATCATTTGTTTCATTGCCTCTAAACTCTTTGTCATTACCTTTATAGAAATAGATTCTGGACCTCTATAGATCTCTTCTCGTAGTCTTAGCCTATCTTCATCTAATGTATCAAATTGATTAGAAAAAAATTGTTCATCAACCTATCTTCATCTAATGTATCAAATTGATTAGAAAAAAATTATTCATCAACATCAGAGCTTCTAGTGAATCAGTGAGGTTTTTCTTTCATTGAAATGATCCAATCATTTTCTTTCAGAGCTTCATCTATCGTCTTAGGTTCAATTTTAGACACAAGAGTATAAGATGCAAGATCTTTAAATGGTGATCTAGTTTTGATTCCTTTAGTCTAATCTCTAAAGATTTGATTTTGAGGAAGATAGTTAACAAATTTGCAATCCTTAGTATGAGGTTGTTGACTTGATAATTCTCCAGAGTGAGGAGGAGTTTTGTAAGACTATTTTACTTTATCTATCTTGGGTGAAATAGATGGACCAATCTGCATATGTGCAAAATCATCCTCAAGGTCTGATAGTTTCCTATCAATTGGTAGACCATCATCGAACTTAACATGGATAGATTATTCCACAACTGACGTTCTAGAGTAAAATACATTGAAAGCTTTACATGTGTCAAAATATCCTAGGTAGATACCGTTATACACCTTTGAATCAAACTTTGCAAGTTGATCTTTGGTGTTACAGATAAAACACTCACATCTAAATGGATGAAAGTATGAAATGTTGGGTCTTCTTCCTCTCTATAGTTCATAAGGATTTTTTTAAGCCATGTCAGTGTATAACGAGCTTTTGTGTTTAGCTTAGCTAGGTTTGTGTTTTTCCATTATGCTTCAGGTCTGGTGATGGGCATGTATCCATCTGTAATGATCAATCATAGCTTGTAGTGATTAGACTTAATGTACATCTCCATTTTCTCTTTCCAGTATGGATAGTCCTCTCCTATGAAGCCTTGTGGCCTCGTGAGGGATGCTCCCTCAATAATGAAATGATTATTGTTTTTGTTATCTCTAATCGGGAGATTTTCCTCTAGACACTGTCAAATGCACAACCCTTAGAGGTTGAGCTTTGATACCAAATTGTAAAGGCAAATATCACAAGAAGGGGGGTTGGATTATGATTTTTACTAAATTTAAAACTTTTTTCTAAAACAATGGAGTTGTTGTATGATAAAGTGAGACTTAAGAAAAAATGGTAATAGATTTTTGTAGGATAGATCATATGATAGTTTCAGATATTTGTGAAACAAATAAAGTTTTTCAAAAGAAAAGATCAAATTCAAACCCTAGGTTAGTTCAAATAACTAAAGAGAGAATAAATAGACTAAGACACAACAAATTTATATTGGTTCATCTCAACCACTGAAACTACATTCAGTTATTGGCAAACCACCAAGTTTCACTAACTTCAACAAGTTACAAGTATTTATTACTGTCAGTTCTGGCTCCTTAACTCAAGCATTACACCAAGCTTATTACAACCAGTGTTCTTTAATATAAGAAGCCACTACTGGCTCTAACACAAATCAAAGATTCATGGATTTGATTGCACATCAACTAACACTCTATTGTCTTACAGACGAATAAGCAATTTCAGAACTTAATCATTTCTCTCAAGATGAACAAATTGTTTTGAGAGCTTTTCTAAACTTTACAATAATTTACACAAAGAATTTTTTATACAAAGAATGAAATAATGAACGCTTCAAATTGTGCTTCATATCTTCAAAGCTTCTGATATATATAGGCCTTCTTCAATCAAGTATTTGTTGTCTCTAAAAGTACATATTTCATCTCTTAAGCTTGAGTCTAAAGAAAATGATCGTTGGGACATTAGATGTGTGCATTAAATGTACGCACTTCTTCAAGCTGAGAAACCACTCTTCGTTGCTGGTATGTCGAACACTACCATAGGAAACCACTTCTTTTTATGTCATAGCAGGTCCATGCAGTAGAACTCTTCTTTTGATGGCAATTGAGGAATTTCAAAACTTGGCTTCATTTATTCTTCATAGGATTCAACAGATCCTAGGAGAATGTTTGTGCAAAGCAAACTTAGAAATCAATTGCGCTATAGTAAAAAATCTCAATATCGTATTCGTTTGGAAGGAAAACAAAAAACGTGCTTTCATTATGGTCTTACAGAACGAAAATTGCTTAAATATTTTCATATCGCCAAAAAAGCTAAAGGATCAATTGGTCAGGTTTTATGACAACTACTTGAAATGCGTATAGATAACATACTTTTTGGGTTGCGTATGGCTGCGACTATTCCTCAAACCTACCAATTAATTAACCTTAGATCTTATACATAGAGTATCGAATGAAATTTTAAATGTCATCTTTAATGTCATGTCATGATTCTATCTTGCTATCGTTTGAGACATCAGACACAGACTTCACAAAACATGTTCTGATAACACATAAGAAAACTTTTAACTTTTGTATTTGTTTACATCTAATTAAAATAAATAAGGATCCCGATTCATCTCAAAACATAAATATCCATTGACTTAAGAACTCTTAACTAGTGATACATGTAAAAAAATGTTTATAAAAAACTAAAAAAAGCAATTGTCTTAGTGGTTTATTGTTTTATTATAAGTATCATGTCAATACTCTGCGTAAGTGTCACGACGTCAGCACTAATATGCATGTCACATCAAAGTCAATGTTTGATTTTAGATAGCCAACTAACGATCACACTACTAGAAAAATAGCATTCAACATCAGTTATTTTTGACCTTCGGTTTTGAACCGATGTTGAATCAGGCGACGTTGAAAGTCTGGAAGTTAACATCGATTTTAAAAATCAATGTTAACGAAATTGTACCACATCGATTTTTAGTAAAAACCGATGTCGATATGTAACAAATAAAATGTAAATAAATGTAAAAAATTACACTACACATCGATTTCCATAAGAAAACCGATGTTAACATATAATACGACATCGGTTTTCAATGAAAACTAATGTTGACATCATATAACAACATCAATTTTCTTTAGAAAACCGATGTCCCTATGTAGGTACCAACATCGGTTTTCTTATGAAAACCGATGTTGTTGTTTTAATTTTTTTAATATTTTTTCTATTTTTTTAGTTAATGCAGTTCTTTAACCTGTAAATGAAATACCAGACCCATATCAGCCAGGCAATTTCAGAATACAAATCAATAAAATCAAATTTCAATAAAATAAAATTTGAATAACAAATAAAATTCAATAGTGTCAATAATGTACATAAAAATGATTTCCTAACCTAATGTTTATACAATTGTTTAAAAATCCCGTAACCACCTAACCTAATATTTGATATCTAACTCTAAGATAAAATTTAGCCCGTTCAACCCTAATAGCCTTCAATGTCTGGGCTTCCAGTGGTCTTTTATCAGTGAAATACTGCATGACATAATAAAACATAATTTAAAAAGTATAAAACAAAAACAAGTAAAAAATAAAATTAGTTTTAAATTAGACAATTACCATGTTTCAGTTCTCCCTGAAGCCTCCTTGGACTATCGTCGACATCCAATGCATGACATAATAGCCACATTCAGTGCTTCCTCTTTGCTTATTACACTAAATTCAATAACATGGTCAAAGTTAAACTGAAAATTAGTGTAAATAGTAATAAATATTATTTTTAATACATGAACCATGATTTATTAAAATACTTACTTTAAGCGTAATCCATTTAGTAGTAGCCTTTAATTTATTTCCTTCAGTGTCTTGGACTGCCTTCAAAGCATTGCTTAAGAGAAACATGCATGCATATTGTACAATTAACATATTCATTTGTTAGAAATAATAATAGAAATGTGTTACAAATTACAACCTATCTGTTAATAATTCCTTTCAGGTAGTTATCAGACTTGTTGTGCAACGAATAGAACCACACGACAACATTGACCTTAGGACATAAGACGACCAGTTTCCAATGTGAACTGCGTTGGAGAACAATAAGTTATTATGCTGCATACATTAATTAAATTGTTTTATACATTTTGACTTACCCATTCAAGTACGTTGCAAGGTAGACATGTTTATGTGAACTCTGAATCCATTTCTTGACATAGTCCTCGGAGTCAAATTAAGATTGGCTAGATCTCTATATGGGCTGTGGCTCGATGAATCCATACACATCGGGATGATCCGATTGCAGACATAACTCATTCATATGCATATTGTTTTGTAAATAAAGTCAATTATGCATGAACATAAAACAATTAGTTATGTAACGTTAGGTACCGGAGACTGACTTACTCAATCCACAGTTGTATAACGGAGATGTGCAGACATTGACCACCATTGATGATCTGAGAAATATCCTCCTGCTTGATGTACAATGGGAACTTGTTATTATGCACCCCAAACATCGACGGGTCCCATGGCACCTGCAACGGTCTGAAGAAAAGATCCGGGATGGTCAATGCGATCTAGTACAAGGGATCCTCAACATGTTCTGGCTTATTTATAGGTTTCGCCGGTCCATGAGGTCCCTGTTTATCCTACACAGTTAACAAACATAAGTCAACGATCGTATTTACTTTATATGAGACAAATCATTGTTAAATGAGAAGAAAGAAGGAAAAAATGAAATACTTATTCAAAATAGTTTGTATAAGATGTGTTGGCCAAGCAAGGAAAGTGTTAAGGGTCTGTTCAACTAACTGAACCTCGTCAGTGGGTACAGGGATGCGAGCATCAGCATCTCGAACTTCCTCAACACCCACCTTGACCTGATCATTCCCCAGAGGGACGCTGTGCACGATTGTCGACCCCTCATAATGTCTTCCAAGAGCAACCAGGAGGGGAGGATTGTCATCGACATACAACTCAAGCCTGTCAGATGCACCGGTGTCTGGGTCATTATTGAAGGGATCGACACAACTTTCCTTGGTGCTTACACGGGCACCAAGGAAACATGGCTGAACATATGCAGGCGGCATGGCACCTTGAGACTGCATCTGGGACTATAGCTGGATGAAGGACATCATTAGCTGCTGGGTAACCCGTTCAGTGATGGACTGCATAAGTCTATCAGTGATGGACTGCTCCAGCTCTTCCCTGATGTTTTCTTTCAGTTGATCCAAGTCTTCAGACGCCATTGATGACTTCGACTTGCGAGAGGTTGATGGTGCCAGTCTGAAGTATTGTGTGATGGTCACACCGGCTCCAGCAGCACGGACACGACCAGGGTGCTCTAGTCGTCCAATGGCAGTAGTTAGTACTTCCTGACGTCCACTGGGCACAAAGCTACCCTGTGTTGATTGCTCGTCTAGGGAATCCTGTAATGAAGTAGAACATTAGTTTTATAATTTGTGAGGCAAAAAATCAATAAAGGTGTATGAGAGGAGGGAGGTTTGACTTACAATCCTCTCTACAATCTCATGTGCCGCCTCAGAAGTCATTTGCCTCATTTTTTTGGTGCGAGCTAGCTTCCACTTCACGTGTCGTCGCATAGGGGACAGAGGATGAATAATGGTCTCCATGATGTCATCACGGATTGCTCCCTCCAATTGTTTCTTTTGTTTTTCCTCCATCAATCTCTTCTTTAACAACTAGTAACCCCCGCGAGACAACACGTGAGGGGAAGTGTTCAGCTTCTGGATGGCCTGAGCCTTCTTTCTAACATCCTGTAAGAAGTACACATATATGGTTTGAAAAAAATGCGTCCGTTTGACTTCATAATTGTGAAATTGTAAAACAATGTAAATCAACTAACCTCCCAGGAAGTGTCTCTACGACTCTGACAGAATTGGGTCCATTGTTCCTTACTAATGTCCTATTTTTCGCAGACAGTGTTGGCATCGTCGTCATTGCCTTTGTCAAGACCCATTTCCTGGTCAGATCTAACTTAAACTGCCTCCAACGCTCTCCGACTATCTACAAAATTTTCTTATTGGTCTGTTGGTCGGACACTTCAGGAATATCAAATTCAGCCTGCATTACAATGAAGTCAGTTTTACAGTTACAACAAAAATTTAAATTGTATAACTACAACCAATGACAGTAGACCTTTAAGTTGTAATACCTGAATGTCCTCCTAAATCAACTCCTTCTGCGCTACAGGAACTTCCTTCCAATTAGGGATGGTGACATCCACCTTGTCTCTAGCCACAATCCCTAGATACGTCCTCAATTTCTTTGTCTAAGGATCATCAGCCTTTCTAGTGGTTGGATCAACATGAGCAACTGGTCTGTCAGCACCAGCATCTCTAGTAGTCAGTGACCTCAGCCGTGTTGCTTTCTTAGTCTTCTTCGCTGTGGACGGCGAAGGTCCTGACTCAAGAGGAGGTGCTGACTTAGGATTCACCGATGCTGACTCCGGAGGATGCGCTGACTCAGCATGAGGAGGGGAGCTCGGTGGTGTAGTCATGATCTTGTTAAAAACAAAAAACACATATTAGTAAACTTAAGCAACAAGTTAGGTTACATATGAAATTGTAAAAGTCGAAAAAATTTAACATAAAAAATTACATTAAGTGATGTTAATTAATTCTCCTTCATCATGATCATTACGATTTACATGAACATCGTTAACTTCGTCTTCTCTGTTGACGTTAGGTATTTGAGTCAAGAATTGAGTGACACCTGTATCAATGGTTGAGTCATCATCATCAAGATTAATACGAATGGTTTTTCCATGTAGTACCACTGACCACCTTTCATCACACGGATCTTGAACATAAAACACCTGTTTAGCTTGTTCTGCCATGATGAAAGGTTCATCTTGATAAGCTAGCTTGTTAAGATCTACCAAAGTAAATCCTCATTCCTCGGTTCGCACACCACTATTGATATCAACCCACTTGCACTTGAAAACACACAGTGAAGGTAACATAATTAAGCTCCCAGATGTCATTAGTGACTCCAAAGTAAGGCATGCTCGCCAAACATAGATTGTGGTCATGCACAGTAGCGAAGTGCTGCAACTCAGCCCTTAAGCTAACCCCACTATTTTACATTGTGCTTTTCTCATCTTGTTGTTTGGTGTAGAAGGAGTACTTGTTGATATCGTACCCTTGCCAATTTCTAACATTTCTTTTTGGCCCATCTGCTAACTTCCTCATTGTTTCAAATGCAGATTCATCACTAAATATTGTATCTTTAAACCAATTCAAGAAAGTCTTGTTGTGCTCTTTCAACAGCCTATTCTTCGTCATTCTTGGATTACTTTCCTTGAGTAATGCTTCATGACGAACCATGTATGGTAGAACTTCATTACTGTTATTCAAGACATACAAATGAGCTTGTTGCAATTCTTGCAAAGCAGGCGTTATAACATGTAGCTCTCGTGTACCTTTTCCTGTCACTCTGTCGTCATGTCGCGACTTGGGAAGACCAATAGATTTTGCTTTCTCAAGGTACTTTGAACAAAATTCTACAGCTTCTTTTGCAATGTACCTTTCAACTATGGATGCTTCAGGATGGTGTAGGTTTTTTGTATACCCTTTCAAGATCTTCATGTATCACTCGATCGGATACATTCACCGTAAATAAACGAGACCAGACAATTTAATTTCCCTCACCAGATGAACAAGTGAACCATTATGTCGAAAAATGAAGGAGGAAAATACATCTCCAACTGACACAAGATAATTGCCGCTTCTTCTTTCAAGTCATCTAACTTTACAGGGTCCACGACTTTCGTACAAATGGCATTGAAGAAAAAGCACAGGCGACTTATAGGATGCCTCACTTTGTTAGGCAAAATCTCTCGAATCACCACAGCTAACAATTGCATCAACACGTGGCAATCGTGAAACTTTAAGCCAACTAGTTTCAGATCTTTCATCTGTACAAGGCTCTTAATATTTTAAGAGTATCCTTGTGGCACTTTCACTCGGCGCAGACACTGATAGAAATTTATCTTCTCATTTCTTGACAAAGTGTGATATGTTGAATGCAAGTAAATTTTCTTACCATCGGACCTAGGATGTAATTGCTCATGTATACCCATCTCAGCAAGATCTTGACGAGTGTTCAAACCATCATTTGTCTTGCCTTGAATGTTAAGCATCGTGTCGATGATACTGTCACACACATTTTTCTCCACATGCATAACATCGATACAATGTCTAACATCTAGATCAAACCGGTATGGAAGATCAAACAGTATTGACATCTTCTTCCATATGCAAGTATTACCTTTTTGCTTCTTTTGAGTCTTTCCAAATACAGTATGGATGCCCTCAACCCGCTTAAGAACCTGCTCATCGATTAACAGAATCGGTGCAATTTCATGCTCTTGACTTCCATTATATGCTTTTTTCAATCGCCAATAAGGGTGATAAGGTTTCAAAAAACGTCGATGACGAGTGTAAATTGGTTTTCTTCCATGTTTAAGTTGCACGTAACTCGTGTCTTGCTCACAGATAGGGCATGCACGATGGCCGTTTACACTATATACACTCAAATTACCATACGCTGGAAAATCATTAATGGTACAAAATAGCATTGCACGCAACTTGAATATCTCCTTTCGATACCCATCAAACACGACAACCCCCTCGTCCCACAAGTTTGTCAAGTCCTCAATCACAGGACTAAGATAAACATCAATGTCATTTCCTGGCTGTCTTGGGCCCGATATCATCATAGACAGCATCATGTATTTTCGCTTCATGCACAACCAAGGAGGCAGGTTGTAGATGACTAGCAAAACAGGCCACGAACTATGCTGAGTACTTAAACTGCCGTAGGGATTGACTCCATCACTGGCAAGTGCAAGCCTGAGATTTCTTGGGTCTTTGCCGAATTCCTATACAAACGGTCAATCTTCTTCCACTGCGAGAAATCTGTCGGATGTTGGAGCATTCCATCCTAGTTTCTTCCCTCAGCATGCCATGTAATGTCTTTTGCATCATCTTCGTTAGCAAACAGACGCTTAAACCTTGGAATGATCGGAAGATACCACAACACCTTCGCGGATGGCCTTTCTTTGTGCTTTGATCACTGCCACAGTCGTCATCGTCCTTTACTTTGTACTGTGATACCCCACACGTGGGGCATTTATGCATTTGTTCAAGTTCATTTCTGTACAATATGCAGTCATTAGGATAAACATGAATTTTCTTATACTCCATACCCATCGGACAAAGTATCTTCTTCACCTGATAGTAACTGCTTGGCAAAGTGTTTTCCTCTGGAAGCGTGTCCTTAACTACCTCAAGCAGTGAACTGAAGCTTTTGTCACTCCACCCTTATCTGGCCTTGACATTAACCAGATTTAACACCGCGGACAACAGTGTCAATGACTCTTTGCACCCCAGATACAACGGCTTCTTCGAATCACTTTCCAACGTATCATACTTAGGGGCATGTGCTTGCTAAAAAGACTCATGTCCCAGATCACGAATCATATCCTCTAATCGATCTCTGATGTCAACATCAAGCGATTCAGTTTGCAAGACCCTCTACGTGTCTGTTAATTCACCATGCCATATCCATGTCATATAAGTCTTCTTAATCCCATTGCACAGAAGATGCTCCCGTATGTCATCCAGTGCTTGGCTTCTTACATTCAAACAATTGATACAGGGACATAAATATTTTCCATCCCTATCTGGTCGACTTCTTTTCGATGCAAATTGCAAGAAATGTTCAACTCCTTCTTCATACTTAACCGTGATGCGACTTGCATTCATCCAACTTCGATCCATCTAATTAATAACTTTGTGATACTCACAAAGTTATTCCATGCATGAAAACCTCACTTTTTCCATTCAAGGTGTGACCCTATCCTATTCAGGAAGACATATTTTTATAGTATATTCATATTATAGGTTGCGTTTCTTATTTTAAATTTGACGAAATTTCGGCAGCATTTTGCCTTGGTCTCCGAGTACACGACATGAAAGTGGTGACATGAGTTCCACCACAATCAAGTATGCACCTGAAGAACAAAATGAAATGCATTGCACCAAAATTTCATCATATTTAAGGAAAGAATCACAACCTATCAAAGTGAATATACTAAAAAAAATGATTCTTCCCAAACTGTCCAAATGGACAATTCAAGAATCAATACAATGATTAATCCAAACTGTCCGGAAGAATCACTATAATGAATCTCAAACGGGAAACTAAGGTTCACTCATAATGAACATTAATTGTATAGAAAAGTCAACATGCATACTTGACATACAAAATATTTTAAAACCAGTCATATATAAGACAAATTGTACAACAAAATTATGAAACATATTCGCACCTGTGATGATGATCTGTGTGAAATGTCCAACAATGAAGGTGGTGACGACAAGGCAAACGAGAAAAGGGTTCCCTCTATTACAACCTACAATGAACATAGAACATTAAACTATATACCTTATTTTTAACAAAACCTAGTTTGAATCAAGACAAACAAAAAAGCACACACACGGTAGTCTATCAAAGTATGTCAAGCTTCAAACTCATATAGCCTTTTACAAACTATTATACTCTCTAACATTCTCATAATAGAATAAGTCACAATGAATGACTACTACTGTATAATATAGTACTAAAATGGAAAGACTTTCGTTAGTCATAACACTCTCAAAATCCAATGAATGTCATGATGAGGATGAAAAACCAAAAACGGAAAGTGCCTACAAATTATAATTACAAATAGTCATTACACTCTCCAAATCTAATTACACTCAAACCATTCCAATAAATTAGTTGTGTCAAATTCACATGATTGGCCTAAAGCAACCTATTAATTAGTAGTAGAATGTGGAAATATGTACAATAAAGTGATCTTACCCTGCATAAGGGCATATTTTGTGTACTAGTGCATGATGGTTTATCAACCCTGCATGTGCATGTGTATGAAAACATGAATACAAGTCACGCCACAACCTTTCCTACTGACCAATAGCTACACCCTTTTCCCTAATGCTCGAACCTCTAGGTCTCGTTGTGATAACACATATGAAGAGAGGAATAGGGATCAATTGTCATTGCATCAAAATAACTGTTTAATTATCAGCCAAAAGAAATAAAATGGTTTCATTTTATTATAAAAGTATGTGTCCAAATCTAGTTTCTCTTTAATTAGTCGATGGTATAAGTAGTCATCATTTGGTGGGCTTTAGCCACCTTTAAACAAAAAAGAAAAAGGAAAAAAATAGTCATTAATTTGAAAACCAAATTCAGATTCCCTACAAATTTAGTGTAGTTATAGTAAAGGACTTTGAGATCAAACACTATATTGGTGATTGGTGAAGTCTTTATTTCTTATTCTTCTTCTTTTATTTTTCTTCTTATTCTTGATTTGTTGGATTAAAGGGAAAATAGTTCGAGGTCTCAATTTTTACTTTATTTTTTCTTTTATTTATTTGTTTAATTTTTGTGATCACTATTGGCGTTGGGATAAAGACAATGAAAATGACCTAAGAAAAAGATGGAATGTGGAGTGTAAGTATAGAGAAAGCGTGTTGGGCTGCCAAGACAATTTTGAGAGAGATGACACCAATTTGAGAGAGATGGCACAAAATCATGATGGAGACACCTTTGTAAAGCATTGTAAATAGGTCAGTTTGGACTTAGCAAATTTTTAAGGACAAGGCAAACCAACTCAATCAAACTCAGATTGGTTCATGTATGATCATTGGGTTCACATATTCATGGTGGGTGTCACAGTAAAAACTACTCATGGAGAGTTGCATGGAGTAGCATAGATTAATCAAACATCATGGATTTCATATCATTCATTACGCAAAATCAACACAATAAGGAAATGTGAACGGCCCAAGCTGATGTATCTAAAGCATTGTATCAAAGATATTCGCAAATAGATGAGAAACCAAAATGGCAGGTATCAGAATCTTATGCTTGTATGCATTATCCATTAAAATTTTTAGCAACTAAGAAACAAAAGCAATGTATATCACCAAGCAAAGCTGGCACTTTTATTCTTGAACTAAAGGTACCTCAGAAAGCCACTAAGCTAATTTGTTTTTACATAACCAAATAATAGAACCAAGGTGGTCTTTCTCTTCCCCTTTTCTCTCATATATCCCTGCAAATGAACTCTTCATTATTCTCAATATATACATTTTTGCACTACTAATAATGAGTGGTAAATTCAACGGGATATGACATATGAGTGGACTTTTCCTAACTTAAAGCTAATTTGTTTTGGAAGTTAAAAGCTACTTTTTAAATTGCTGCACTAGAAAAAGAACACCTATACTGAATTAGTGTTTGTGAATTGTATGGCTATTAGGTTATGTATGAGTCCAATAATGATGATAGTGGTCCTCCAACAACAGCTGTACCAGTCCAAAGCAAATACTAGTGAGCTATACTAAAATCTCTACCTGTAGAAAACACTAAAATTAGCCACTAAGCTTTCCTAAATTATCATTACTTAATGGTTAATAGGCTACCTTGTTGGTATACTTAATCAGCCACTATGTTGTCCTAAATTCTTCAACTAGTCATCTACACAACTTTCTCAACTTTCTCCTAACCATTAACTACTTTGTGGTCCAAGAATCAATATGCAAAATCAGTTGCTTCATAACATACTCTACAATATGCAAAACTTTTAACCATTACAAGCATCTCCAAAACAGGTAAAACAAATCAATCTACATACAGTCACAAAGCATCTCCA
The DNA here is from genome assembly GCA_007407185.1 of Glycine tomentella. Classification (NCBI taxonomy): domain Eukaryota; kingdom Viridiplantae; phylum Streptophyta; class Magnoliopsida; order Fabales; family Fabaceae; genus Glycine; species Glycine tomentella. Next base: position 863,553 of record PYAF01005992.1, read on the forward strand.
TTACATTATAACAACTTTGAACACAAGAGAAAAGGTATAAGGCTCACGATTTTGTTGGCTTTGTTCCCTTAGCTCACGGTTTTTGTTGTTAGTAAAGAGCAAAACAAGTAACGGCAATAGAGGAAAACAAGCTACACAATAGAAAAAGAAGCTCAGAACAAGAAGAACACAAATGCAGAAGAAAAAGAAGCTAATGGTTTCGTCAATGGAAGTACACATACCTAGTGGGAGCCACGACAACAACGATGGAACGCTACTGAGAGAAAGGCCGTGATAATGGAACTCGAAACCGACAATGGAACCGTCGTGATAATGACCCGACACAATGACAACGATAGGTGCAGCAAAGGAGGACACTGAGAGCGACTAAGAGAAAGGCGCAACGAAGGACGAGACAGAGATTGAGAGAAAGGCGCGAGAGTGAAGAAGGTTTTGTAATTTGGGGGGGTCAGGTCTTATAATAACAACAACATCGATTTTCATTGAAAAATCAGTAATAGGTTAACATCGATTTTATTAAAAACCTGGAAAACCGATGTTAACCTATTACTGTGAGCATTGGTTTTCCAAGTTTTTAACAAAATCGATATACTGTTAACATTGATTTTTACAGGTTTTTAACAAAATCGATGTTAACCATGTCTTTTTAATTACAAAATTGCCACCACGTTTTCGTTAACATCGATTTTACAGAAAACCGATATTAACGTAGCGATGTTAAAAGCTATTTTTCTGGTAGTGTCAGTTGATAGAAAAACCAAAATTGCTTATTCTGAAAAATAGGAAGCCTAAATGTCTTGGTTTAAAAATAGGAAGATCAACATCATGAAATTTAAAATTATATAAGGATAAAATTGTAATTTAGTTAAACATAAAAAGATAGAGTTTTCTATACAAGAATAATGTAGGATTAATTTAGACGCTTGATTGTGCTGGAATTTTTAAATTGAAAAACCGTGTTGCTGGCTCCTTATTTGATAGAAAAGAACAAAAATATAGCCATCATCCTCTTTTCTATATAACGTACTTAGCAAAGGTATCCTGTTGGCAGACCATATATATAAATTAACTAATGTGTTAGTATTCTAATTTAATAATAGTATTCACTTTAAGTATTAAGTATGTAAATGTGTTTAATATTAAAAACAATTGATTGTCTTTGGTAACTCTACTTAATTTTATTGTGTCTAATATATGTGTGCGTACGCACATATGTGACATGTAAAAACTATATATTTAAAGAGGCACATCAAATGTTTCTCAATAGGCACATATAAATCATTACAAAGTGACAGAGGATCCCTCCATTTTTTAAGACATTCCCTTAATATTAGCATGCTTGGGAAACTGTTTGTAAGTGTGACAAACATAGGTTAAGGCAAGTAGGCAAAGTGTGTTTCTTTTCCCAAACATAATTTTAGAGACTGTTCATTGACTTTCCAATCATGCACTATATCTTTAGTAAAGACATTATGAGGCTGAGAACTTGGATGAATCTTCATTGGGACCTAAAATTCTTAAAGATCATCCACAACTTTCCGCAGAATTTTAAAGAAAATATTAATTATCACTAAAGGTTTTTTTTTTTTTTTCGGTCTATGACAAACCCAACCTCTAGTCTGTAGCATTGTCATCAAAATTTACCTACGGTCTGAACTTTCAACTTCATCTGCAATGTTTTATGACATAATAAAGACATGAAAAATCACTTGAACTATGCATATACAAAAATTCTTTATCAATGCAAACTTTTGTGCATCTATACCCTCGCTCATCCTTTTTTATTTTCCAGTACAATGTTTTGGAGATTCACACAACACTGTCGTGCACTAGCTTTTTCTTTGTCTAATTGTCTCATAACATAATGAAAGTATGATGTTTAATTTTTAGTGTATGTAATTTTTATTTTTATTTTAAATTTAATTGAGAATCTTTTAATAACAATATAAGATAAATAGTAGAATTCAAAATATGAAAAAATAGCATTAATTACTCACTTTGTCCTTATACTTACATACTCTATACTTTAGTCATTTTAATTTCTACATACACATATATATATTTTTAATCTGTTTTAGTCTTTATCCTCTAAAATTATAGGGATTAAAATAGATTAAAATTATACCTATAAAGAATAAAATAAGTTAATAAATGTGTATGTAAACTAAAATAAATAGTTTTTAGATATAAAGACTAAAACATAAAGATTATGCAAACATTGAGGCTCAAACTTGTCTTTTCACACAAAATGATCTCTATTACTTAATATTGACATATCATGCATCAAATAATATAATTTCAAATGTAAAATAATAAATTATATGCATATCACATCATTGCTATGTGATGACATCAGAAACTATGTAAAAAAATTAAACATTTTAAGGAACATAACAAAATAGTTAATAAAGAATAAAAAATAAATAAAATTATATCAATGAAAGGATTAAAACATTTTTTTATACATAGAAAAATTAATAACAAAACTGCAAACCAATTAATAAGCTCAGCATGTATATATTTAAATATTTTTATCTACTTTCTTCTGCTCCCCAAACCTACCTTGAGCAAAATTTAAACTTGGAAGATTAGTATTTAGGCTCCAAAAGCATATCAATAGTTATAACATAGTTTAACTCAAGTTGTAAAGACAGTTGAAATAAATGTAGGATAAAAACCATTGGTTTAAGTGGTAATTATAATTTTTAATATAACAACCATAATGTCATTTTGAACTAGAAACTATAATTCAGAAGTTAGAAAGAGGTAATTATTTTTATTTAATTTAAAAAAATATACTTAAGAGACCACCCTTTTCATTTATTTTGTCTCTCTTCTCTATTTTTTTTCTTCTATCAAACACACCTTAAAAAATGTCGACACACAAGTGAACATTTTGCAAGTTGTTGTGAAACTTTTGTATGTTAATGCATGTGCAGCTTTTCATGTTAATGTGCATTGAATTTCCAGAACACAAACGTGATGAAAGAAACCTAACAACGGCATTAGAACTGTTGTAAACAGTGTCCTACGGTCCAAAGACACCTTTATACGGCAAGAATTAGGAATATGAACATTTTTCTCCGATAAATCAAAACTCAAATGTTATGAAATTATGTGTGGATGCTGTTAACGCAAAGTGTCAATTATTGATTGATTGTTATAGGCAGAATAAGCAAGTTTTACATATCAATTTTCCCTTTGTGTTGACTTTTAGCAATATCAGTTGTTTGTTGGTTGGTTAACACTGGACCCTAAAGATATATAGACTATAAAATTCAACGCACGATGTTTTACTTGTATGTTAATAATTATATATATATATATATATATATATATATATATATCCATGATATACAATATAAAATTCAATGCACGATGTTTTACTTGTATGTTAATGATTATATATATCCATGTTATCATGTGAAATATTTAACAAAGAAACATAGACACAGAAAAAAATGAGTATATATAAATTATTGTGAAAACTTACTAGAGGAATACTATTATTTATAATATAATAATATATATTTAACAATTATTAAAATTTAGATAACTATTATTTTTAGAATAAAAAATTAAATTCATGGTTAATTAACTTATTCTACAACAAGTAGCATTATAATTATATAAAATCTAACATGTGAAACAAATAATTGGACAACCACAATGGTTTTTTTTTTCTCAGCAGATAAAAGTATATATTGATCATAAAGGTACAAGTAGTATCGAATTACATAAAGGTATCTGACTACGATAAAAGAGTGTGATATAATTGATAAATAATTTTGTTATTTAAACATATAATTTTGATTTCTAATATTGTATACTCGTACAAAAATATATATAAAAGTTGTCAATTCTTTAAATAATGTTAACATTTTGAGAAAATAGTTTTTCACTTCTGACTGCAGAGAGATACTTTAATGATAAAAGAAATAGATAATCTAAAGACGCAATCTGAAGACTACTATAAAAATGTATTTTTTATATTTTCTGTGAGACTTTCAAAACGAACAAAATTGAAACTTTAGCAAATCAATATACTATAGGTCATTTCCGGTTTATCTTCCATTTATCTGATAATGACAGTTATCATCAGTATAAAGAAATTGAGAAAGGAAACACTTGTGAAGAGGTTATTGCATAAAATACACGCACAAAAGTGATCCTTTTTTACGATAAACCACGTTGAATTTAGACTAATATGACATCAAATTAACCTAAATTATTTCTTTTTCAAAGTAGCTTCGATATTTAAAAAATTCAGTCAGACAAACACACTTGTTTGGATCGAACACTTGTCATGTCAGACATCATATTTTACCCACATTGGACTTAAAGTTCTAATAATTATTTAATTTTTGCGTATCATTGAACCAACAACGTGCTTTCAGATTTGCAGTTGAATTTTACACATTCAGATTATTCAACGCCTTGATGCACTCATTGGAGTTAAAGTACTAATAAAAGCACGACTATGATGCAAGGCATTTGAAGTTTAAGTAGGACTTCAGTGGACATAACTATATTCAAATTTATTTTATATTTGTACACTTCGACTCGTTTCTTTTGTTTACAATTGTATTTCAAAATGATTAGGTCCTCCTCTCACGTGGCATTGCTGATGAAATATATGTAATTAGTTGGTATGTTCAAACCACAAACATATAACGCCATACTATTGACTGTTCTTAAGAGTTATTAATTACAAACAAGAAAATCAATATTTTCAAAGACGTGGAGGTTGCCGGCAAATTTTCTCGTTTAGTTGCTGAGTTTAAGGAATGTCATTCATAATTTCTTCTCCACGTTAGATTTATCTAATTGTTTGGTGGTCTACTTGGGTGTTTTGTGTTCGTTTCAGTCGAATTTTCTTTTCATTCACACAGGTTGGGCATTTGTTTGGACAATAGCAATATATACCTTGTTTTTGTCGGATAACTCTTGGATAATGTTATTTATTCCTTAAAATATTAAACCAGTTTACGCACACACACATATATAATTTGAAAGGAAACAAATAGAGAATATTATCCCAAATTTTCATAAATATATCATTGAAAGCTTAGATGTTCACTGTTGTTTAATTGAGATTGATTCTTAATTAACTACATGTTTAAATTAAAGTTGGAAAAGTCTAAAAAGTATTTTTATTCTAAAAAGAAACAATTTTTCTTTCTTCAGTTGGTGTATTGAAATTCATTATTGTGTATTGAAATTCACAAATATACTTTCCAAACTATAATGCTAACGTAATGATGTTTGAATATTCAATGAAAGAGGTTTTGACGTAGTTCAAAGAAGGATCACCTTTGTAACTATAAATAAACTTTTTTCTTAAAGATTCTCAATCAATCGCACATAGGTTAACCCTAATTCCTTGATGGTTAATCCTTTGCCTCTAAATGAAATCCTAATTCCTTTTGTGGAATCAAATATTGAGTGGCATTATTAACTACAAATACTCAAAAGGATGCACACGATCATATTATTATTCCTAAAATCCACAATATGCATGCTTGCACACTTAAAATCTACTAATTACACCTAAAATCCACAATATGCATGTCTTGATTTTCATTGATAGAAAGCATTAAGAGTAAAAAATCAATATCGATTTCAAACGCATTTCTAGAGACGACCAAGATATAACCTTTCAAAATCTCTCCTATTGATGTTAAAGTTTCATTCTGAGTGTGTTGCAGCTTTGTAGTATTTCATATTAGACTACTTGTGTAGTACTTCATATCATTCTGAAGTTCCATTTTGGAAAATCATACCAAGCAGATGATGGTCCTTCTAACTTGTCTCTTTTCTTGCACATGTTGCCTGTTCATGATTGCTCACAATTGTTTATTAAGAGCAATATACTTGTTCTTAAGGATTTATTCATTCACTTTGTTGAAACATTTATTAAAATGAGATTATTGATTTCATCTTAGTATTCAGCCTACGACATTTTGAATTTTTTTCCTCAAGACTTTCATGCTTCAAGTCTGTCAGCTTTCTCAATACACTTAAGTAAATTCATTAGTAGTCTTTTTACCTAATTAAAACACAAAAATCTTTGAACTCAACAAAACTATCATGCAGTTAACGTAAAATTACAATATTTATGTATATATAATAATATGATTTTTATCAATTAAAATTAAATATTGTACCAATGAAAACTAATTTCAAATTATCAGCATATAACATTTTTTTAAAAAAAATGATTGACATATGTAGATAGACTTGGTAGAATCATTACAAATATATATATATATATATATATATATATATGGAATTTTTAATCTTACAATTAAAATCAATGTTGAGATTTTTAATCTCAGTCTTTGATTCTTTTTCATTATATTCTGATGGTTAAAACTAATATATATATATATATATATATATATATATATATATATATATATATATATATATATATATATATATAACACCCCGGCCAAGGTAGCGAAGCATAGCCCTAATTATCAAACACATTAGTTAAAATTAATTTAGGCTGTTCAATCGAAGCCCTAAACAAGAAACACCTCTGCCTAGGCAAAATATGATAAGTGATGCACTCGTCCTGCACTGATAGGCCAAGCAGCCAAGAAGAAATGTAAAGTACTCGAAACTTGCATATTGGAAGATCAATCGGTTTTTTTTTATTATTTAATGAAATTACTTAATAAATTAATAAAATGGGGAGGGGGATAATAAGGTGTTATTGTAATTAATCTATTTTTCATATCTTATAATAACGTCTTCAGGAAACGTATGTCATATTCTCCTCACTTTTTCAACTCAAAAATATCTATTTTTTCTTACTAATTTAGTTTTTATATGTTTCTTCACTGACTTGAATAAATACAGAACGATGAATAGTAAAAATGTGAAGGAGATCCTATATAAGAATCGTTAATGTAGAAGATAAAACAGTGATGATCAAAGCCAATAAATAACTGGAAGTCCCATCATGCACTAGAAGGAGTAGTACTACCCTGATGACTGACTTGAATTAGAAGAAACTAGAGTATCCCAACGTTTGGAGTAACCAAGTCAACCCATGCGGTCACACACAGATACCATGCTAAGTTTTGGATAAATGAGTGGTCTCCTCCACTTCATTTAATCCAAAAAAGTGATAGAAAAATTTGCCTAGCTACTTTGTTGACTATATAACATTATACTACTGATTAACTTGCTTATTATAAAATAAAGATTCACAAATATTTATTTTGATGTTCGCAAAATTTTTATCTAAATAATTTTTTTAATATATTATATTAAATATTTGTAATTTGCTAAATTTTCTATATATTCATTTTTGAAACATACATATAACTGTTGATATTTCTTCTAATCGGCATTAAAGATTAGGGGTAAAACGTATATTAAAAAATAAAAATTAATGAATCAAAACCTCCATGTACTCATGCATCAACAAATAAGTGGAGGGGGCTGGGGGATCCAACTATTCGCCTCCTCTATATAAATCGTTGACTATCGATCCCAACTTATATATTTTAAGTTAGTAAGGTTAGGATTGAAAACCTTGCAAATATGGTTGGTAGAACTTGTATGTGTTAGGTATAGAGTGTGGTTAGCAAGGTTTTAAAACTAACTTTTTAGTTAATTTAATCAACATAAAAAAATTTAATCCTTCATTAAAATATTTCAGATGTGGGTGACGAAACAACCGGGGCTTTGGGTGGGCAGCAGTGGGCACCTCTTGAAACTTTTATAAATAGCTTAAAATTGAAAAAAAAAAAAAATAAAGCTGAAACGGGAAGAAAAAAAGGCTTTCAGGAATTTCAACTATTTTTATATAAAAAAAGCTAAATGTTGGGGAATACCAATTGAATTTAGAATAGTTTTTTTTTTCTTTCAAACTAAGTTGTTTCTATATGAAAAGCTGTAGTTTATATTATATTTCAATATTTTTTTTTCATTCAACTTTCATTCTTATGTAAAAGCTGATTTTTTTTTCATGCCAAAGAAATTAATTACTATAAAATTAGTTCTCAACAAACTTATCCAAACAAAAACTTGTTTTTTTTATTAATGAGTATTCTTATCTTATTAAAAAAACTCATTTAATCCAATTACACATGTTTAGTGAAAAAAAAAATCAATTTATTAGTTAGTAATATTATATATGGTTAACTTCTAACTTACCCATTTCATTTCTTCTTTATTCTATATAATATTTTTTTTACTCTACACTTATTAACTTATTTAATAATATATCGTATTAAATAATTTTAATTAATAATTTTTTATTGTTTCCAACACACCCATAGTGATTCGATTAGGTGTATAAATATGTTAAATATATTACATTTTAAGAAAATAATTTTGAGGAGCTATCAAATCTAATAACTAATTATAATGCAAAAGATTTTTTCTTGAAGTTTGTGACATTGGTGGTTCAAATTATGGCTTTAGAAATTGGTTAAAATATCCAAGTGTTTCTTTCATCATTTTAATACAAGTTCATGCTTTAAATTTTGAAATAATTAATTTTAATATAGTTGTGGTTAAAATATCCATTATATTGAAATTTAATTATTATAATTAATCTAAATATAATGACGGTTAAAAACTATTATCACTTTTTTTGTTAATTTTTTTAATTTAATTATCATGATGAATGTTGGTGCCCAAGCAAACATAGCTTAGGTTTTTTAAGAACAAAAGATCAACCACCTTAAACCCACAATATTAAAAACAATGTTTAGAAGAGGAAACAAAGAGGCTTTTTCTAGCCTTAATCTTCTCTTAAGTGTAACATTGTGTTTTATTCATTGTTTGTTTAGGTGACTTAATTAATTTACAATATAAATTAAATTTAAGTTAAGTACTTGAATGAATTAATTAATTGATGAGTTAGTGATGTTGAGTGTGTGTTTTATGTGTGTATAAGTGAGATTTTGGTGTGTTTGGACCTAGAGGGATGAACTTTTGATCTATGAGAGATGGATAGGTGTGTTTAGTAGAAGCCAAGGTGTAAATAGAGAGAAGTGGAAGGGTTAAAAACCCTTCATAAACCCCTATTTCAGAAACTTCTCACAAAAGAAAATCTCTCATTTCACTGATCACTTCCTCTTCTGCAACAAAACCATCATTGGAGGAGCTTAGAGCGTTGACATTGTGCAAAAAGGAAGCTTCTTTCTTCCCCCTTAGTGTTTGTTAGTTGAGGTAAACCCACACCTCATTTCCCTCTCTTTGAGTTCATTTTCATTTTTTGCCTTAGATACACTTCAAAACTCCATGGAAGTGTTCATTTGCAAGGTTTTAATGTATTTTTTGTTGGTTTTGGGGTTTGGGGTGATATGAATGATGTATAACTATTGTAGAAGTGAATAAATGCTTTCATTTTAGAACCAACGTCTCCCTCTTTATTCCTCTTCTTCATTCCTAAGCTAACTCAATGAGTTAATAGATAAGGAAAGCGTAAACCATCTTTAGTTCTATGTTTATGTGTGTTGAATCGCTGTTTTTGGTTCCTAAAATGTACTTTAATTTGATGTTCATGTTTGGAAATGAAAGATTTGAGTTGGAATCCAAATTGGGATCCATTAGAGGATATTTGACAGGAAACCATGCATGTTGCAGACTTGTCATGTTTAAGCAAGACCAATGATGGTCTTAAGCGAAGCAGGGAAGCTAGCTTTTGTAGGTTTGCACTTAAGCAAGGCCAGGGGTGCGCTTAAGCGAGAACAAGATAGTTAGCGACTGTAAGTAAGCACTTACGTGTCACTCAAGGTATGCTTAAGCGAGATAAAGGAACTTAACCACTGTAAATTCACGCTTAAGCGAGGCCAGGGGTGTGCTTAAGCGGGAACTAACAAAAAGAGAAGTAAATACCACGCTTAAGCGAGGTTGTCTATCAATTTTTATTTTGTGTATCTCATTTGAATTTAAATCTTAAATGCTTCTTGAAGTGTATGTTAACCTTAAATGGGATGAATGGAGTGGATATATCTTGTTATTCTCATGTAATTCATATTCATATGATTGGCGTTGATTATGGGAACTTGTGGAGTGAAAAGTTCCATGATGTTTAGATGAACTATGTGAGACTTCATGTTTGGTGAGAAGGATATGAATAGTGAATTAATTATGAATTGAAAAAGATGATATAATGAATTAATGATATGTTGAGTGAGATATGCATGATGGATTGAATTGTTGATGAAATAAATTATATGATGGTGAATGAATATAATAATGATATGATATAATGTCTAATCATAACATAAATCCATTAATGAATCATTGCATGTCAGTAAGCATGTAAGTTGAGAGTGCTTGGTGGACCCTCAACTTAGAGATAGAGGTTGTCGATGGTGGCTAATGAGAATGGGCCTATAAAATGAATGGGTAGGCGAATCTTTAGATAGGTTAAGGTCTTTGCAAACCTTATTGAGGTAAGCCACTACTCAAGCTCTTCTGTAGGGTTAATTTGAGTCTCCACGAATGGTCTAGGTGTGACTATGTTAAGAGATGAACTTGGGTTAACCGCTCAAAAGGTGAAAATCTTCCAAGAGTAAAGAGTCAACATGACATAACAAGATAGTTAGACATGCGCATTGATAATTGTCACTTAAAAATGAGGTGTTACTTGATGAGTTGTATGACTACATTGTTATTGGATATGTGAAGTTTTCTATATATCTTGTGAAATGGTAATCTTATATTATTTTCAATTATATGAAGTTTTATTTTAAAATGAACTTACCCTTGCATCTTCTGTTGAGCTGCAATGATCGTGTTATTTGACACTAGAACAAATTATGGTGTAGCTTCTGAGGAGCATGTCACTCAGGATTGATGTTGACTTGGTGGTGGATTTAGGGGTGAGATCCGACCCTTATTCATTTTTTTATATTTTGTCTTAGTAGGGACCAACTTAGGGTTTAGATATGATTTTGTTTTTGTGTTGCATTTATTCCCTTAACGGGACCCTTTGAGATTGATTTATGATGTAGTGCTTTGGGGCATACTTACGTTTATGTTTTATATCTTGAGGACCTTTTGGTTGATGTTCATATGACATACTTATATTCATGAAAAATATTTATACACATTTTTATTAAATAAATTAATTCAAGAGTTTTATAAGGAGTAATAAGAGAACATTTCTATGTTAAAGTTTTTGTGTTCCATCTAATGACATCCAAGGTCATTGGTGGTATGAGAGCTTTTTGTGTCATTTGGGAACGAACCTATAAGGAGCACATCTATTATGTTTTTGCTATGTGAGTTTTCATGTATTGATGTGTGAACTTTTCTTGTTGATTGATGACCTTGATCTTTGTTTGCTTTCTTTTGATGTGTCTTGGCTTTTTGAGTAGGATGGTGAGACCTAGAACGATTTTAATATTAAGTATAAAATGAGTAAAATTATTCTTATATAGGATTCAAATTAATGTGATTAACTTTTGTTTAGGAATGAAAAACAAAAATTGAATTAACAACATTTACGAACACATGAGCATAAAGGTAATAATGTGAAAATATCAATGGTCAAGAATATACATGTTTTCATAGAACAAAAAAGCCATGAGTCTGACATAGTTTGGTGTGTAAGAAGTATGCAAATGTTTGTAATTGAATGAAACAACATACATTCTCGCCTATTTATGGTAAATAGAAATAACATATATTTGCAACTGATTGTAACACTATGGTTTTTATAATGTCTGATTAAGTGATTTTAATTAAATTGCAAGAGTAATTAAATTTAATTTAAATTCTTGACATAAATTAATTATTTATGTGATTATGTTTTACTTATGTTTGTGTGTTTAGTGAGTTTTTGGTGAGTTTGGGCCTAAGCAGATGGGCCTTGATGTGTGCTAAGGGGTGGGTGTGCTTAGAGAAAGCCTAGGTGTTGAAAGGGGAATTATAAAGGTAATAAATCTTTACCTAAACTAGGGTGTTTGGTTCGATTTTGAAACAAAAATTCATCCGAACCAAACATAAAATAAATATATGCTCGGTTTAAATATGACATCAAATCCAAGGTTTGGTTTGGTTTTGCATTTTTTAATCTATTATCATAATTTAAATCTATCAACTAACTTATATAATTATTATATATGCTATATAATTTTAAAAATAAATTTTGTTTTTATTAAAAAAATTAACATATTTTAGTTATAAAATATTTTTAATATTTTCTTCATTTCTATTTAGCATTAATAAAAAATAATATTACCAACTCTTTTGTAACATAAAAATAATTTGTGCACCACTTGATATTTAACACTATTTTTTAACAATATTAGTACATCTTTGTTAACATGTGAAAGTAAAATATACATCTTGATTATAAAGCAAATGAAAAATAATGAATTATTTAGTACTTTGTATTAATTATCACAATAAAAATCAATATAATTATAACATGTGGTTTGTTTAGTTTGGCTCGATTTTTTAAAACAAAATCAGAAAACTGAATCAAACTGCAAAAAATATGCGATTTTTTAGATTTTTTGTTTTTGCGATTTTCGATTTAAGCAATTTTTTTTGGATCGATTTGGCAATTTACAAAAGATTTGGTTTGGTTTTGAACACCCTTACCCTATACCCTCACAATTTAGATTTCATTGAGGAGAATCTCTCTTTCTCTTCTCCAAGAAAGATCCAAATCCTAGAAGCTTGAGGTTTGATGTTGGTGATCAAAGGGGGCCATTTTCCTTTTCCTTTGATGTTGTTTGGCTAAGGCATATAGTGGTAAGCATCTCTTCTTCCTCTATCGGATCTCATTTTCGTTTTTCTCATAGAACACCTATGAGAGCTCTTGAAAAAGCTTTCGTTTTTCTCACAGAACACCCATGGTTGATGAAAGCTCCTTCGTTGGACCCAAAACTCATTCCTTTCTCCTCCTTCACAAGGTTCTAGTTTTGGTCTTATAGAGGTAAGAAGAACTTTAATTTTGTTTGCTTAATGCTTTGATTGTGTAATTTATACTTGGAATGATGATTTTTTGGAGTTGTTATATGTTGTATTTGATGGAAAGCTATTTGGGTTTGTTGTGAGATGAATGGGTTTTTAAAAAACTTAAAAAATGGGAACTTGGAGGAAGAGGATGAACCAACTCAAAGTTTGTTTTGCATAATTCTAGTTGGATTCAACTTTTGGCTCGTTGGGCTAGAATTCAATTTCTGAAAATGTTGTTTGTGGAGCATTCTGGTTGGGTTGCACGTTTGTTGGCTCACTAGAAGAAATTAAAGCATTATTGAAAACTTTTCAGCACTATTGGTAATTTTTGTCACTAAAATTTTACTGTTGATTTTTAAAATTACATGTAAATTGCTTTGTCATTATTGTTTTTTTTTTTGTAGTGCTTCCTGGGCTAAACGTCTTGGTTCTTGGTTGAGCCACCATTTTGGCTAGTTGAGCTAGAATCTAGTTATTTTGAAAATTCTATTGAAACGCTTTCTTTTTTATGATTCAATGACCCTAAAATGTTTATGCAAATGTAGTATGCTTATTTATATGATGATTATGTTATTCTTGAGGTGTTTAAATTATGTTGAGGTGATTGCAATATTGAAGTGATAATATATGTATATGTCTTAACTGTTGTAGTGTGAAATACTCTTAATTGTGTAATGGAATTGATATGTCTTGTTATTCTCATGTAACTGACATTCATATATTGAAATTGGTGTTTAATTATGAGAACTTGTGGTGTGAAAAGTCTCATGATGTTTAGATAAACTATGTGAGACTTCATGATGGATGAGAATGATATGAATGATGAATTGAACAAGACAAATGATGAATTGTAGTGTTGTGGATGATAATCTTATTTTGAGAACCATCCATATGTTTGAAAAGGAGTTAGTTATATCCTTTGGGATGATTTTGTTGTTATTGGAAAATGGTATACTTGGGAAAATGAGTTTCATGACATAACTCTCTCTAAAAGGACCCATGTATCTTCCTAAGTACCAATGTCGAGGTGTTGAGAACTACTTCTTCGGGGGATTAATTAGTGACCCTTTTAGTTCATATGGAATGGATTATTGTTGATAGTTAAACTTGAATCCTTAAGACTTACGATGAGTGATATGGTGGATATCGAGATGTCGTATCTTAAACCTCAAGGAATTCAAGTTTAGTTATTGTCATTGTGAGTAGGCACATAAGTTAGTGGTGCTAAGAAGGCCCTAACCTAGTGTTGGAGGTTGATATGGTGACTAATGTCGAATGAGCCTATAGAATGGATGGCTGGACGAATCCATAGATAGGTTAAGGTCTTTCCAAGCCTTATCGAGATAAGCCACTACCCACGCTCATCCATTTTTGATAAAATCACACTTCTTTCGCAAGATTAATTTGGGTCTCCCCGAATGGTCAAATTATAGAGTATGACTATGTTAAGGGTTTACTTAGATTAATTGCTCATGTGTAAATCTCCATGGTGTCGAGTCTTTCTTTGATGTCAATGATTGATGGACTGATGATTATGTTTGATGGATGAATCATGGTGTTGATGATTAATTGACTAATGATGACGATGGTGGATGATGATTGAATCTTGATGTGATGGTTGATCGTAATGATTATTATGAGATGCTCTGTTAAATGAATTTCTAAGATTTATGCATTAAGTATGATTTTCAAATACTACGTTCTATATGTATATCATGATGCTTGTATATGCTTTAACTATTAAGTTTTATATTGTTTTAGTATGCTTGGTTTTTGTAGGTTTGTCCTTGCGTTGTTGCACGTATGGTTTGTGTCTTTGATGATCCTATATCTGACATGCGTCAGGAGCAAATGACTAGGAGGTGACCCATATCTTTCACAAGCTTTATGGACATGTATACTTGACGTGAAGACGCGATTTTCATTTATGTTTCCTCTTTAGAGTTATGTATAAGGTTGAACCGCTCTGAGTCTTTGTAGTTTTCCTTTGAGAGTTGTTTCGATTTATATTTATATGCATTTTCTGAGGAGGCTCCAATGATTATATGATTATATTATGTTGGAGTGCCATAAGGCACATTGTGTTTTTAGTTGTATGTGTGTGTGTATGGTTATGTTTTATTTTGGTATCTTGGGTTTTAGCTTTTGGTCATTGATAGACGAAAATTTTAAAAGTATTTTCATAATTAAATTAAGAGCAAATTACAACGACCTCTCTTAAGTTTCACTCTAATTACACATGCACCCCTCTTTATTTTTGCCCTACACAAATCCCCTAACTTTTACACTCCCATTACATAAGCCTCCCCTGTGCCCCAAAGAAAATGTTAGTTTTATTAATAGATTTGTGCATGTGATTGGAGCATGGTATTTTAATGATATTTTGTTCTCAAAACACACTTTTTTTGTGTGTGTGTGATTCCATTTTTCAAAAACCACCAATAAAACATAAAAATTTCACCCATGACAAATTCTGTTATTTTTAGCGATGAATCTTCACTAAACAACTAAATATTTTCCAGCATCATAACCATAAAAATCAAAGATTTAAATCAACAAAGATCCAAATAGCAAGAAAAGGATAAATAATTTCCCGCGGGGGGGGGTGCGAGTGGATGAAGAAGGTGTTGCATATTTTCCAATTTATAGCATAATTCTGTTTGGGGATGCACATATTGAATAAGTCTTCTCCATCAATATTGCCATGATTCGCCCTTGTATATGAGCATTGTGATATTGCACGTGGTCACAAAAAATCATTGAGACTTTTCTTAGATAACAAAATTAAATCTCCAACACCTCACCACATCATAAAATCATCCAACATTCATCAAATGCATTCTTGTTCGTGGATTTGATATGCATTTTTATGAAGGAGGCAAAGGCAAATCTTGGTTTGTTCTTTATTGTGATTTGATTTTACATGCTCGGTTTTGGTGGGTGTTGACCTTAAACGAACTAGCTTTGTTGCCGTTCACTAATTCATTGACGATGACAACAATCGCGTTGTTCTGGAATTGCTTCCTCCAAAATCTCACATTTCCCCCTTGCAAAATGTTTAACATTTACGAAGTTGGGGATAATTGCATCGGATCAACAATCGTAGATCGCTTCCTTAGACAGGCTCTAACAGAGGCCAACAAAGAGATGTGTTAATGGTGGTGGTTATGGTGGGTGATGGGTCACATGATAGTTTGGGTGAAGATCGTATAGGTCATGAATGCTAATAAAGTTAATCTATTTTCCTAGATTGTTGTCACTGCCGATGAAGTTTTAATCGATGAGGGTGAGTGGGATGATGTTGATGGTGGTTTGTCATGGTAGATATGGGTGGTGGTGGTGGTGTTTAGGTCATGGTCGCGTGACTGAGTTATGTGTGGGAGAAAGAATCTGGGAAAGTTTGGGAAGAAAGTGAAAAATATTTTTTCCCATTGTGGGGAGGATATAATTGTAATTCAAGTAAAAAATTTAACAGAAGATAACATTGTAATTCAAACCTGAGTTCGATCTTTGACAAAAATAACTGTTGACCAGATTTTACTTACATGTTGGCCAAACTCCATATCAATCAGGGTTCCTTTCCCATGATGAACTGGAGGGTTAAGACAAAAAAAAAAAGTTTGAACATTGACAATATATGAGCCACAACCACTTTCACATGCATGCTGAAATCCAACATTCTCATTACATGTAAGGCATAATTGGCCATGATTGGGTTGAGTCATATCTATTTTTAACTCAATCCAATTAAACTTAATTGGGTTATATTAGGTTGGATTTATCTTTTTTTTGCCAACTTAATCAAACTTTAAATAGATTGGATTAGTTATCAAGTTGAACCATAAAATAACTGTCACCTCTTTTAGTCTTGAAAAAAATTAGAAAATCCTCAAACTCAAAAATTGTAAGGACATTTTTTTTACATAATAGTAAGGATACTTTAAAATAAGTATTCATTAAACATTGTACTATTCATATGATAAACAGAAGAAAACAAATCATAAATATATATACTCATAGTACCATTTATAAAACAATGTAAACTTTAAAATAAATAGAAAAAGATAAACTCTAAAATAATGTATTACGTTAAGAAAAACAATGTTTTATCTTAAGAACAAGGTGTGCTTGTATTTAGTTTAAGGTTTCTATATTAGTAATTTAATTGTATGCAGGTTGGGTTGAGTTTTGGTCTGGTCCAAAATTGTAAACCCATCACCTAATCAAAATTTAATTGGGTTCATTAAACTAAAATCAATATAATTTATTAACTCAATTTAAATCACACAAATTTAATTGGATTGAGTTTAATTGGACGAATTTATAACTTGGTCCGATCCTCTTACATTTAGCGTCTCCCACAGTCACTTAGTTTAGGCAATATGCTTCATTTTCTAAAAAAGCATTGCTAAAATACGAGGGAAAATTAAAAGAAAATCAAGTGTAGGTCACTAAAATTTTAGAGAAAAAAGGAAAGGAAAGGCTACATAGCATTTGCTTCACAAATCACAACCACCTAAAATGTAGGGGAATTATTTATAGCATGCTTCGTTGAGGAATGGGAAGACAAGTTTCCTTGCTCAACCCATTTTTAACAAAAGATAGACTAGCAGTTGTGTGATTATTGTTAGAAAAATAGAGAAGGAGGGATTAGAGAGAACATGCAAGATTTTATTCAATTTTGGTACCCAAGCAACTAAACTACCTCAATTGATATTTTATTTAGACTTAAATATGGTTTTGATCCTTGATATACACCCAAATTTTGCATTTGATCCCTCATAAATTTTTCCTTTGAGATGGGTCCCTAATATTTGAAAAGTTTTGTAAGAGGTCCCTACCATTAGAATTGATTTATTAATTGTTGATGTGGTAGTTAACTTGACATGTCGACAAGCTACCTATGATGCCACCTCGGATTAAGTGTGACATGTAAGCTTATCACGTATCGTCTAACATGATATCATATTTTAATTAAATTAAAATTAAATTAATACGACAAAGGTGGGATTATGAAACAACCCCAATCTCTTTTTTTGTTGAAGATTGGGTTTGTCGGTGGAAAGGTTTGGTTTTTCCAAATCTCTCTCTCGAAGGTCAAAGGTGCTAACGGTTTTTGTCATGCTCTCAAGTTTGTGTGCAGTCTCCTTTGTCGTGTTGGAGATATCAGCCAGTGCGCAACCATCTCTCTCATCAACCCTGCATCGACGCACACCACTAACAGCCCCAACGCGCATTCGCGCAACTCCACAACCACCTTCGGTCGTAGTGCCCGTCACCCCCTCTTCTTCTAAAATCGCAACCCCACCACTTCGAGGAGGGTTGATGGGTTTTAGAATCAAGGGTTTAGAGGGAATGAGGTGGGTGACAAAGGTGGGATTAGGGTTGAATTAGGGAACCAATTTGGGAATTTGAGTGAAATTGAGGAATAGGGTGGGAATGATAGTGCTACAGTGTAGGGGATTGGACAACAACCACATGGTGGGGTTGTTGGGATTTTGGGAAATGAGGGTTTGAGGTCAAGGTGGTGTTGGTGGTGGAGGAGGATGAGGGAATGTTAATAGGGTTGGTGGAAGTGCTATTAGTAATGTTAATACTGGAGGAGTTGGAGATGCTGCTAGTGGTGGTGGTACTACTGTTGCTAGTTCTGTTGGTACTATATTGGTGTGGATGTTTTGCATTGGTGGACTATTGATGCTGAGCTTAAAAAGTATAGGTCTATAAAGAAGGTGAAATTTTTCAATGAGAAGGCAAGTGGGATGTCAAAGCGATATTGCCAGGTTGAGTTTTTTTACCTTTCTATTGCAACTGCTTGCAAGGAATGGATGAATGGACATGTTTTAATTTTTCATTTAAATTTAATTTTAATATGATGTCATGTTAGACAACACATAGTCAGAGTACATGTCACACTTAATCTGACGTGACATCACATGCAGCCTATCGATGTGTCGAGGTAACGATCACATCAACAATTAACGAATCCTTTCTAAATGCATAGACTTCGTACAAAACTTTTCAAATTTTAGGAACACATCTCAAAGGAAATATTTATGAGGGATCAAATGCAAAATTCAGGTGTATATTAGGGATAAAAAACATATTTAAGCCTTTTATTTATAATGAAGCAATCCATAACCATTACATAAGTCCTTTGTTAACATACTTGATTAACATGATGTAATTAATCGTTCTAATTTGTAGTAGTTAGATAAGGATAATATTCCTAAATACTTACTAACTCACCCATTTATCTTTTACTTTTGGTACCCAAGGAACTAAACTACCTGAATTGATGTTACTTATAATAGAGCAATCAATAACGTACCATTACGTACATAAGTCTTCTGTTAAAATACTTTATAAACATGTGTAATTAATCCTTCTAATTTATAGTAGTTAGATATATAAGGACAATGTTCCTAAATACTTATTAACTCACATCCATTTATCTTCTAATACTAACTCACAATCCTTCATTTTTAATCAATCAATTTTTACTATTATATATATATATATATATATATATATATATATATATATATTATTTAACGCTTCAGTCAGTAATCTATTAGCTAAGCCAATGACCCATACTTTTTTTGGGTGAATAACCAATGAACCCATATGGAGATTCTTTTTCTAGTATGAAAAATAACATTAAACTTTATCTAATTAATAATAAAAATTAAAAAGATGATGTTACTAGGTGTTTTTAACTTATTATACAAGATTAAGATTTCAATTCGAAGTAAAAGAAGGTCAGCTAGAAAGATTTTCAATCCTTCAATCAATTGTTTCCGACTGTGATTGAGAAACCATGCATTTCGATCAATATATAGTTAACAAATAATAGCACCAATTTCCTTCTGTTTTTCTCCCCCCTCTTTTCTCAAAGGCAACGGCATTGCATGTGATTCTTTGAGGATACATCATAAAAATAATGACTATCAGGTTTCTTTGCATGTGAAGTCCCATAGTGGGAATTGCAAGTTGCAACAGCTAAAAAACAAAACAATATGGCTGTACCCTAGTCATTATTCGGTACCTTGATATGTAAATATACCTACCTTTGATCACCATGTCCTCAGCTAATGTGATATTTGTTTTTTATTTTTTAGTTTGTCACTGAAACTCTTTTTTCTAATTTGATAAATAGTTATCATTTAAACGATACTTCTCACCACTTGAATTTGCACTAATTTATCAAACCACGTTGAACTTTGTGTTCCCATTTCTATCCACCATCTTATATACTCTTTTTCCATTCCATTTTATTCGACGTTCTAGCAAAGAGAGAAAAACAAATGTTCCAAATTAATTGTTGTCTTACAAAATCAATGAAACGTTAATTTTTTTTTTTTCATACGAGATTGAAGTATCCTTAGCAGACAGCTTGCAAGAGGAGGAATACCTAGGGACCAGTCTGAGTTAGGCTCAGTTATTCCAAATCTATGTTGATCCTCAGATTATGTCCAAAATATAAGGTCTGTTATATATTAAAAGATAAGCGAATCTAATGGCTCATATCTTAGCTAGGAAGGCTAGATCCAATGCTAGTCCTCATATTTTTAATTGTCTACCAACTTGTATTGCTGAACAGTTGAATTTGAAAATAGTGAGTTTATTGTTAAAAAAAGTATCCTTAGCGGGAGTAACTACGTAGTTAATGAAAAAAATTCAATTACTCAGAGAAATAAATGATATATTAAAAAATTACATAATATATTTTATAAAATTTAAATATTTAATTATATTTCTTAATACTGGTGTTAAAATCTTAAACGTTATATAAAATGAAATGGTGAGAGTACGATGATTTGTCTCAAGAATATTGCATTTGTTAATTTGTTTAATTCTTCAAAATTCAGGGTGCATAATTCATTTTTTCTCAAGTAATCCGTTTCATACTTTTTTTTTTCTGTCATTACCTGGTGTACACCGTCCGGGATGGTGTTCTCCATGCATGCAAAAACAAATTAGTTCAATTTTTTATGCAAATGTGAATGATTTTGAATAAGAACCAACATTATCTTAAATCCTTTTTTAGAGACTTAAATCCTATTCATATACACCGAACGATGCAACTTTTAAAGTTTGGCTGATAGTCAAACATTATATTTCTAAATACGTAGATATCTTTAAGGAATACTTGAATAAATATGGTACACGCAAGTTAATTAGATAGTTACATATATTTAATAAATTATTAACAAGTGATTAATTAATACTGCTTGCATCAAGCTTAAATATTTAAAGTAACTTAAATTAAAAATAAAATTTAACTTACAACTAAGTTCAAAAGTTCTTAATTAAAAAGTATTTATAAATAAAAATAATATTTAGTTAATAAAAAACATTATATAACTTATTTAAAAAAAACGTAACTCACCAGCTCTTTTAATTTTTATTTTATTTTGACTCATGTAATTAGTTGGTTCCAACTATGTTTGGTCTTCAATACTACATTGTACTATGATAATTAATATGTCAATTACTGTATGTTATTTGAGCATTTCACCTGGCACATGTGTGTTATAATATAGTAGTAATAGGCAGCTAAAACTAATCTGCATCCCGGCTGGAATTCCTATTATAAAGGAGGAAAAAACACGTAAATGGTTGGAATTGAATTCCTATTATAGAGGAGGAAAAAAACACCTAAACTAAATTAGGTGTGTTAATAAACCGATTCAATCCATCCAATGTAAACATAAAAAAAAATTGATTAAAAAATCGAAAACTGAACAAATAAAGTTGGAAAATCATTTTTTTTATTGGATTGGATCAAATTTTGAATTTGATTTTAGAAACTGATTTAAACTAACTTATATATATGTATATTTCTATTTTTATTTTTTATATATTTATAAAATTATCATATAACTTATATATATTTATAAAAATATATATTAATTAAAGATGTTTTTATCTGTTCATAAAAAATATATTTAATTAAAGATACTTTTACTACTTATTTGACTTATGATCCATAAGTATTCAATTATTTGTTATACAATGACATATAAATAAAATATTTGATATTTTAAATTATTTTATTATATATATTTGATCTTTTATTTAGTATTTTTTTAAAAAAAGTTAAAAGTAAGATTAAAACTAAAAAC
Organism: Glycine tomentella; assembly: GCA_007407185.1. Classification (NCBI taxonomy): domain Eukaryota; kingdom Viridiplantae; phylum Streptophyta; class Magnoliopsida; order Fabales; family Fabaceae; genus Glycine; species Glycine tomentella. Next base: position 885,623 of record PYAF01005992.1, read on the forward strand.
CAATCCAATTCATTCTACTTTAATTTAGAGTCGATTAAATTAAACATTTAAACAAAATTAATTGAATGATAAATTAATAAAATCAAAATGATCAAATTAAATTATTTTTTCAAAATCGATCCAGTATAATTTGGAAACACCTTAAAGTAAAATTAAAAGGGTTTAAAAAAGAAAATATGGTCTCAACTGCATAATTATATCTAAGGTGCCTCTTCAACATCAACGCGGGGTGTTGACTGTTTCTACCTAGGGAAGGTACCAACCCTGTATTATGGTTGAAGCCCTTGCGCTTAAAATATTCAATCGTGTGTGAACAAATTACTTGAAATAATTTGCGATTAATTTCATTTCAAAGCACATTAACTGGCGGGACTTCAATGGGCCATCTAATTAGGATAGAAAAGTGATTTGTTATTTAGACATTTTACAAATACCAAAGTTATATTTTGTTTAATTACAATTCAAAAATATTATTTATTTTGAAAATTAATTATAAATATACTTTTTTTATAAGTTACTGTACTCAATAAAACTTCTTAAAAAAATCAGAAATAATTTTTTATTTTTTTTCCAAAAATCTCAAATGAATACATTTTAAATATTTTAACAATTTTTTTCAAATGAAAAAATAATTCATAAAATAGATATTAAACAAAGGGACTTATAATTGGATATCTTCATGATCTAATTGAGAGATAGAGAGGGGCTTAAATTGGAATTATTATTTCATGTGATTGTAAATTAGAGGTGGTAAAACTTATTTTTTAAAGTTAATTTTTTAAGGAAAAATTAATTATTAATTTAAGATTTATAACAAATTATATAACCAGTTTTAGTTATAACTACTTGAATAATTAGTTTTGGATAAATATTTGGTTATATAACTAATTATTTAGACTATGTTTGACAAACCAATTCAGTTAACTTGTAGTTCTTTTTATTAAGTAAAAAATTTGTTTATTGATAACATTTTTATATTTTATTCCCTTCTTATCGTTAAAATATTTCTTTAATTTTATTATTACCTTTTTAAAATATGTCATTTATATTATATTATATTTTTCATTTATTTCAACAATTAATTTTATCAAAAATTTATGATTTAACAAGCTAGCTTAAAAGCCTCAAGCTACCAGCTAGCTTTCTGAATTCTAACTAGAAGCTGAAAAGCTATCTTATTGACTCAAAGGTATTTGGTAAAATTATATGTTGAAGTAGTTGAAAATATAAAATTACATAAATGGACTTTTACCTTAAATAAATATAAAAAGCTAGAAGCTAGTGTTATAAAAAATTACTACTTCAAGTAACATTTCAAGAAACACTAGGAGGTACTAAAAAGAGTTTGTTTATCAAACAGTTAAAGAACTTTTTCAACTAGTAAAAAAAGTTAGAAGGAAATTGAAATGCAATGCTAAACACACACTTAACCAAATTTTCAAATGGTTATAGATTTGTTACGATAACCACTTGTAATATATGATTAATTTTTATAATTATTTTTACAAGTAAATTACACATACCTCCTTTGAGGTTTAAGAAAATTATACATGTCTTCCCTCCTTTTGAAAAATATACAGATGTCTCCTTGAGGTTTAAGGAAATTGCATATGTCTCCCCTTAGGTTTAAGGAAATTATACACATTTTCCTTGTATTTTTTAAACCTACACAAACCCTCTAAATGTCGTCTAAGCGTTTGACAGTAGCAAGTCATATCTAATGACTTTTTTGATTTAAAAAAGGCTAAAAAGAGATGTAAAAAAGTTGAAAAACCTTACACTTTCAACAATAACATGCATATAGGTTTGGATGTACTTGAACTTATCTTTAGGAAAAAAATAATAGATTTAAATTTTGCAAGTATGAAAATTAGAATTTTTTTTTTTTTTGCAATGACAAATTTCAAACAATTATTTATAAGTACCAATAACATATTTAGTCTTTTTTAATCAAAATTGTCAACGTACATGACTTGTTACCATCAAAAATTTAGACAACATTTAGGGGGTTAATGTAGGTTTTAAAAATAGAAGGGAGACATGTGTAATTTTTTGAAACCTCAAGGGAGGCATGTGTAGGTTTTACACAATGAGAAACACGCGTAATTTCTTTAAATCTCAGGTGAAATCTAATAACCAAGGCTAAAAAAAATAAAAAAAATTGGGCTTGGTCTCTGGAATCTGGTGCGAATAGTGCCAGATGCGGCGTTGTTAGCTCCAGGATGGCGCCAGTAGCACCAGAAGGCACCAGATGGCCATTTCTCTCTGGATTCTGGTGCGATTAGTGCCAGATTGGCGTGATTAGCGTGGGGACGCAGCTGGAGTCACTTAAGTGACTCATTTATCTAATTTTCTTCACAAAACATAACCCCTCTTCTTCCTTCTCCCTTTTCCTCCATTGTTGAGCTTGGGAAGCTTCATACCCGCTCATTCCTTGACCAAAACACTTCACTTCCAACATGAAAGTTGAAGGAAATCATCCAATGAGCTAGATTCCAACCTCCATTTTCCTTGAAAACCATCAAACGGAGAGATCGTTTTCTCTAAGGAACTTCACAAAGTTTGAGTTTGGAGGGAAAGAAGGCGTTTTAAGGACATTCAAGCTTGGAGAAGTTGTCCTCTAGTCTTCCTTGTCGATTTAGAGGTAAGAAACACAAATTCTACCGATTATTTAAGAATTTGTTCTTGAGATGAATAGTGACCCATTTGAATTAGAGCTGAAATTAGGTTTGGGTCCTTTGGAAAAGTATGCTTAGGAGGTTGTTGTGATGAAGGTTTAGTCTTGATATATAAATTTTAGGGACTTTTGAATTTGGCTCTGAAAAATGTATGTATAGGAAGAATGTTGGTTAGATTGATGATACTATGATGTGTATGAGCCTTTGTGCCTTCACAAGGTGCATATATGAGACTATATAAACGGTGAAAATGTGTTGAAGTAATCGTTTTAGGCATCTTGTTAATCATTGAAATGTGGCATGAATAGAGTATTGAACTCTTTGAATTAGTTAATGAAGAGTCTTAGGGAGACTCTAATGCCTTGGTTAGGCCGAGATAGATCCTGTTGGGAGTCTGTAAGTCACCAATTATGTGACTACTTTTTATGACTTGAAAATAGTATAAAGGGGTTATAATGGAATAGAATCACGTTTGTTTTTGTTCTAACGGTTGAGAACCGTTATTGATTTGTTGTATGCCTTTATGTAGGGCATGATACAGAGGTTGTTGGTGGTTGTGACCACGAAGCCGAGAGAGCCAGTGTAGCACTTAGAGCAGGTAAGCTCTTTGTTCTTGGGAGTGTTTCCCATTGACTGTGTTCCACCATACTCCAAGGAAGTGATGGTTATTGTATGTCATGATGCATGTGTATTGAAATTGTGTGTTACTGTTTTTGACTGAGAACATGTACATGATGTACACTGTGATGATATGTTGTGTGTTGATGAGATTCTCTGGCCAGTAGAATAGATTACTTATGGATTTCCATTAGAAATGTGCCCTTAAGTGGATGATCTTCTCTTCGAAGTGCCATATATGTATGAGTAATGTCCTGAAAGAATGTGCCCTTCAGTGGATGATCTTTCTCAGACAATGTTATCTGCGATATATATATATATATATATATATATATATATATATATCTGTATTGTATTCCTAATGTTCGTAGCGCCCAACAGAATGACACCTGTGTTGTGATATACATGTGATGCGTTTGATGAGAGCCTTGATGGCTAGATGGTGTGATGCCAATTTTGATATTATATGTCATGGAAGTGAACCAGGGGAAGGAGAGACCTCCAAGAACCTTGAGTTTACTGAGATTTGTATCTCACCCCGTGTGTGAGGATTATATTTTGCAGGTGATACTCAGCGAGCGGATGGTGGATCCAAGGGCAAGAGGCCCGAGTAGGGATATGGTTCTGTATGAACCTTAGGCATATTTTAAGAGCATGTTGACTCATTATTTTGTTATGCCTGTATTTTGTACCCCTGAGGGGAAGATGCACATTTTGTGTATATGTTGTATATCTTGAAAGATATAGATGTATGTTGAGAGAACAAGGTATGTGATACTTTATTTTGTACAACCATTGTTGTGATACATTTACTGAGATATATGTATATGGCTTATTTTGGTCCTCTGGTTGTATAATGCAAGTAATTATCATACATAATGTAAAAATGTTTTGTTGATGACGCTTGATGACGTCATTATATTTATTGCTTTCGAATTAATTAGCTTTAATTACTTGCTGTGCTTAACGACCATAAATGAATGTTAATGAACCGGATGCATACAGGGCGTTACATGAAACATTTGTAATTCACTGTATTTTAATTAACCAACTTAATTAAGGTTATAGTTAATTTTTTATAATTGGTTATTATGAGCACCTATATCTAGAACTCAAGGTATGATCATTTTAGTGAACAAAGGTCAAGCTATCAGGATTATGCAATAAATTTGTATTCGTAACAACCCATCTTTGTTACTAATTTAACTATAACCAATAATCTATTTAATATAGAAAAAACACCTATAAATTATTAATGTCACAAAAATATATTTATTTTCATCACCAAGTTTTGTTCATCATAAAACATAAAAGTAGTACATATCATGGTATCACAAAATATAGAAACAATATACCTTATGGCCTTACAAACTATGAGCAATGTTAAATGTATCAAGTGCCTTCTTCGATGTTGAGTTAGCTTTTGGCTCAACAGTGGGAGTTGTTGGTGACTTTGAGGAATGCACAACTTCTTTTTTGAATTGTAGATCTATGGAGATTCCTTTTGTCTACTTAGGGATTCCCATTAGGGTGAATCCTAAAAGGGATGAAACTTGGGAATCTACCTTCATCAAGATGCAATCTAAATTATCGACTTGGAAGCATAAACTCTTATCCTTTAGCAAGGCCAATCCTAAGATATGGACCTAGGGCGAAATACTAAATAAGCCCCTAAGTATTTTTTTTGTTATAATATAATGATATTTTTAATCACATGTCACATTTTAACTTGAATAAAAAATACATAAAATAAAAATGGCCCTCTTTTAATCGTAAGCCTAATGCCTTCGCAACTCCAGACGAGCCTTAAGGTTGGCCCTGTCCTTTGATTGGAGGGTTTGCCTAATCATTTCGGTATTAACATCTCTTCCTTTTGTTTATCTCTTTTTAAGATACCTCAATGTGTAGTGAAAAAATTTATTAGCACCGAAAGAAATTTCCTTTGGGGAGGGGAGGATAGGAGGAAGACTTTGTGGGTCTGGTGGGATGTCATATGTCAACTGAAACACCAAGGAGGCTTGGGAATTAAAGATATTTATTTGTTCAACTAAGCCCTCCTTGGTAAGTGGAGGTGGAGATTGTTGATGGATAAGGGAGGGTTGTGGTTTAAGGTGCCAAAATCAAGATATAGTGGAAGGACCTAACCCAAGCTTACAAAGAAAATAGAATAATTTATGGTTTGATAGTCATGTTGGTTGGAGGTAGGGGAGTCAATGAAGCAAAAATCTGGTCTCAAATCTAGGGGGTCATTCTTACAAGAGAGTTTTCCTAGGCTATACTTGAACTTGGAACAAAAAGAGTGTGTGATTAAGGATATTGCTAGATGAGAAGGAGATATATGGTTGTGGCAGTTCAGATAGCGTATGCCCTAGTTCGAATAGGAAAGCTATCTGCTAGTGACCTTTATACTAGTTGTTAACTTGACGATGCATAAGTGGGATGTGGGGGATCTAATGGTGTGTAAAGGCTATCCAATTGGTACTTACTCAATAAGATCAACTTACATGGTTCTGATGGAGGGAAATTCTCACAATGTGGATGAAAACAGGGAGTTTCTAAAAATTATGTGGGGTACAAAGATACCATCTAAGGTATCCTTTTTGGTTTGGAGAATGTTCTATGACAAGTTAGTGACAAAGGTTAACCTAAGAAATAGGAGTATCGAAGGGGTAAAGTTTGATACTTCCTGCACATTCTGTAATAATGAAGAAGAGACATTGCAACATCTGTTTTTCTCATCTCCGTTCTCCCAAGGGATGTTGAAGGAAAAAGGAAGTTGAAAAGTTTAACCATGAAGGGAGAGGATTCATCACATGCAAGTCCTCACGGTCCTTCTAAGTTGCCTAATGTTTTGGTGGGTTGTTGTTTATAATTTACCTTCTTTATATGAAATTAATATAGAAGATAGGGTTGCATTTTGAGATATAGCTTGTCATTTGCAGGCTCTGTCATGAGGCTGATAGGATATCATAATAGAGGATAGACAAATACCAACTTATTTGGGTTGGTGGTTTGACAAATTGTGTAGGATTCTTTGTACATCATAGTTGATTTTGTATATAGTTAGGGTTCCCTTGGTACTCCTTTTGAGTAATATATTCACCTTTAAAAAATGGCATTACAAAGCATAAACTTAATGTTAATTACATGTTCCAACAAAATGTTCCCTTCATGGAAAATATTTATAATAAACTATCTACATAAAGCCCTAAGTTGGTCCTTGACGTGTAAAAATATGTATGCACTAGGTCAAGCGTACCCCCACATAATACTAACAGTAGACTAAAAATTCGGATATCAAACCCAAAGGACTAGTTGTGTTCCTAAACAATTAATTTTGTAAAACTAAGCAATTAAGGTTAAATTAAGTGAAAGATAGTTATGGTTAATTGTTCAATTTAATAAATAAGAATCAAAGATAGAAGAGTTGATGTGAAAATAATTATAATAAGAAGCCTAGGATTATGATTTCACACTTACCCCAATTTTCCTAATTTTAATTCTAACAAAACCCCAAATATTGTCAATTATCAGTATTTGCAAATTCAATTATAAACCTTTGTTCGTGGTTTAATAACTCTCTTTTTCCTTAATCAATAGTGAATTGATCATTGAAATATCATATTAGGTCAAAGGATTAAGTTCAAACAAAGTTGATCAATTAATTGATCTACCAAAATTTCTCATAACCAATTTGATCTTGCAAGTTATGTAGAAGCAATCATTTCCTAGGTTAATCAATTACACACAGATGGTCACCACCATGCAATAGATTAAAATTTAGAGTGATTAATTCCAAAATTAACAATAAAGAATAAAGAAGATATTTGATTGATTGGAAAACATTGAGGGTTTCTTTAAAATCAGAAAAAGGGGTACAAGAGTATGGCTAAATCACAATCCTAGACTAGGAAGCCTAGCCGCTCACGTCCATGGCAAAATTAGAAATTCTAATAAAGAACACAGACATACCAAATGAGAAGGAGACTTGGCCAAAATCCGTCCTAATTGTGATATTCGTGCTCTTCAACAGTTGAAAGACTCCCGCATGGTCGTCTTCTATCTCAAAACTTTCAAGAATGTAAATAGAACAAAAAACACCAAAAAGAGAGGTCTTATTCCTTATTTATAATATTTTGTGGAGATCCTCCTTCCATGTTTCATTAATTGAAGAATATTATATCTTAATCTTATCAATTAGGATTTAAATCTAATAAGTAATCCTTGAAATCTTAAAGTGATATGTGACGTGGGCAGACTACGAATGTACAAAATTAACACAACAATTCAAAATTATCAGAACGTACAAAATTATTGCGATTGTACAAAATTACCGTTATTGTGGTCTTCTGATTAGCTCCAAAAATTTATGATTTCAGTTCTTTTTCACATGAAGCCTCTTAAGCACCTGTCTTTCACAAACTTATATCAAACCGTGAGTTTCTCCAAATAAAATATATAAAAATGCATGAATATGACATGACAACTCACATCAAAATACAATCAAATATGGATTTATCAACCTCCCCACAGTTGAGCATTGCTTTCCCTCAAGCAATTATTTTGATTCTAAATTTCAGAACAATTCTCCCTAGTCATAACTTATGTACAAAACCCCTTTTATTCATTAATAGAAACCAATAACAAGAAAAAGTGTATAAAGGAAAGAAATCAATTAGGCTTTTAGATTGCAGATGCATATAATTTTCAAGGAGCTTTAGTTCACTCATCTCACCATCTCTCCATGTTTCTATGTATTCAAATATACACTCAAATCACAATTCAATAGACATATTCACAAAACTATTCACAATCAACTCAACTCAAACAAATTTTTAACAATTTCAAATAAGAGAGACAATTCAAGTTGTAATAAGGTCAGGTTCATAATGTAAGGTAAATACTAAAGGAAATAGGAAACAAAAGGCTCTAAAAAGATTCACAAAGTAGTGACTTAAATCCAAGGAAACCATTATCTTTATTTTCATATTCACATTCACCATGATTTTCTTTCAATTCTCACTTCTTCTCTTTATTTTTATTATTTGTTTTTATTTTCTAATTTTTTTTCCAAAGGTCTTTGACCCTTCTTTCTTTATTTATGGGAGAAGAAGTTGAGATTCATTGAGCTTTCAGATTTGTATAACCTGTAACATCATTATCCATTCCCATGTTCTTTAAGTCACCAAACATAAAAGATATACCAAAAAATACAAAACATGGTGACAAAGAATACTCAATAAAGCTCAAATTGGCAATTAGGGGAAAATGTATAAATATTCTGATTTCAGAAAAATGTCTACACAAGCCTCAACATTTCAGAAAATTCAAAAATCATCCAAGGATATGCATTTTAGGACAAAAAATAAAATAATGACATTGAATAGATTAATTTCTACACGCTGAAAGAACTATTGGACCAAAACTCACATATTTGTTGCTAAGCTCAGAAAAATACAAATATATTATGCTAATGTTCCTCCATCGAGAAAAATTAATTTTACCAAGCTATAAGTTAAAGAAAATCCATTTTTTATGTTGGAGTTTTTGAAAACAAAATTACACAACTAAGGTGATGTATGCTTAAACTCCTTAGACATTGAGTTTCCCTAATCTACCTTGTAATGAAACTCAAACTTCAAGATTTGGAGCAATAGTGGCATGAATGAGGTCCATGGAATTAAGTAATGGAGAATGGAATTAGACAAGGAATGAAGGTGTATGACTCCATAGAGAAGCTTTCCAATGAGTCTAGGAAAAATTGTCACAATAGCTTTGAGAAGCCATTGATAAGATCCAATAAGTTCTTGCACAAGAACAAAGAGAGAAACTCTCACAAGAAAATTCATATTTCTTATTAATTTGCAAAAGGTCCTTTACAAATCTGTTTGAGCTGGCCTTATATAGCCATGGTCCTAAAGCTTGTGTTTCACCGGCCACTAGATCCAGGTATCCCACCTTATTCTCAAACCTGGTGGCTCGGTTGATTGGCACTCCTGTAAATGTAAGCTAACTGCAAGTGGAATGAAATGGAAAATGAAATGAAGCTTGAGGTGCAAGGTATTCATGTTATGACTCATGGCTGAGTCAGCCATGTGGAGCATGTGCTTCATGTGAAGTCATATGTTCCATGCCTTGCGTATGTGGCACAATTTGAATTTCAACAACAAATGGGTTTGAAATTTAAATTAAGTTCACATTTTTGGCATTGCATTACATGCATTTCTTTGCACTTGGCTACTAAACTCCAGCCACTTCCATGCCACCTAAGCTAGGAATTAAGGTGCTAAAAGTCACATACAAGTGCACCTACACTTATTAAACAATTGCCACGAAAGGCCTATTTATCGCCACTACAATTCCTACTATAAGTGTTGGAATTAAATTCAACTTGAGAGTACAAAATCCAGCCCTTATTCTTCTTGCGTTGGTGTGCTTCTTCATGCTTGTCTAAGAGATGCAAATTAACTTTGATGTGTTCTTGAAGGGGTTGAGTTCTAGCTCTTGTCATGAGTCTTCTAAAGCTAACCAAAGGAAGCTCATCAAGTTCTCCTCCTTGGCCTTGAGCTTGTGATGGACCTCTATCATAAGGGAATTCATAAATAACATCACAATGAATCAAAATAATGCAAAATGTCACATATCAAAATAACTCAAAGTTAGGGAAGCATAGTGTACCCCTCCCCACACTTATACAATGTAGTGTCCTCAATGCGTCCAAATTAAAAAGAAAAAAAATGCATGAAAAGGGAAAATGTACTAAAAACAAATAATGTACTAAACCCAATCTTGTAGGCATTGTCATTAATCATCTCAAGGATCTTGAAAGGACCATGACCCCTAGGTTGGAGTTTAGATTTCCCTTGGAAAGGAAACCTATCCTTCCTTAGATGTACCTAAACCCTTCCATGGAGATTTCTAAAAAAAGTTGCTCTAGAACACCCATTCTTACTTAAAATTGAAGAATCATTAGGTAAGGAGATTAAATCAAAAGGGAATAATGGTTAAAACCATAAACAACCTCAAAAGGAGAAAAAGAAGTGGTAGAGTTGGTTACCCTATCATTAAGTCTAGGATTAGAATGTCGATACCTTACGGGGATGTTGTTGATGAGTCTACAATCCGTGCACATCCTCCATGTGCTATCTTTCAAGGGGACTAGGATGACCGGCATTGTACATAGGCTCAAGCTTTCCTTCACCATCCTTTTTTCATCAACTCTTCAACCCTCTTTTGACTCTTCTTGGTCTCTTCCAGATTACTCCTATAGGCAGCCCTATTAGGAAGTGAAACTCCCGGAATAAGATCAATTTGATGCTCAAATCCTCTTAAAGAAGGCAAGCCATGAGGTATGTCTTGTGGAAAGACATCCTCAAACTCCTTTAAAAGTGTATCAAAACCTTGAGGAAACTCAAGGGCACTAAAAGACAAACACATATAATTTGGAATGAATAAATACATTTGTTGTCTAGCTATTATCACTCTTTTTACCTCCTTAGGTTTGATGAACAAACTCTCTTTTATCACTAATTGTTTTTCACTCTTTTTTTTTTCTATTTTCGTTTGTTCTTTCTTTTCACTCTTTTTGCCATCTTTTTCTTTTCGACTTTTCTCTCTCAAAGGACTCTTTTCTTTTTTGCTTTTCTTTTCTTTTTCTCTTTTCAATCTCATTTTTATTTGATCCTCACACACCTCACTTGGAGACAAAGGTGAGAGAACTACCTTTTTACCTTTATGTAAGAAAGAATATCGATTGGTGACCCTATTGTGGATAACATCTCGGTCATATTGTCATGGTCTACCGAGCAAAACATGGCAAGCTTCCATGGGAACCATATCACCAAGCACTTCATCAACATATTTTTCAATGGAGAATGTAAGAAACACTTGCTTATCCACAACCAACTCACCATTGTCACTCAACCATTGCAATTTATAAGGCTTAGGATGAGGGGTAGTTTTTAAACCAAGCATCTCCACTAATCTAGTGCTTGCAACATTGGTACAACTTCCTCCATCAACGATAAGAGAACAAACCTTTCCATTCACCAAGCATCTAGAATTAAAAATGTTTCTCTTTGTGTATTATCTTGATCCTTGGATAAGCTTCCCATGAGTATTCTTACCATCAAAAGATTTTCATCTTCCAGTTGAAGAAAACTATCATCCTCCCCTTCACTAGAGGAACTACGAGACCTTTTAGATGACTCACTATCCACCTCTCTATTCTCTAACACAATCATGGTCCTTTTGTTTGGACATTGGGATGCAATATGACCATTACCCAAACACTTAAAACATTTAATTGAACTAGATTTATTGGAAGGGGGTTGAGTAAGAGAAGTAGCATTACCTCTTGAAGACTTCCTTTCAATATGTTTTGAAGAAGAACCCTCCTACTTGGAAGTTTCCTTTGTTAGACACATGGGGAGCATGAAGAAGGATGAAGATATATGTTGAAGTTGGATGAGTCTTTTAGCTTTTAACATATCATCCAATTGAAGGCATTTGTAATATTTAGATGTATGAGAGTTACATCCTATGATCCATAGCATTGCATAAACATCATTCATTGGTTTGCATTCATGATTTAACAAAACAACATGGTTTGTGAAAAAGCTTAAGATTTCATGTTTACATAAAAGCAAAAGTGCTCATGGTTTAAAGTTTTTGGAAAAACAATTTTGGACTGTGTCAATCGATTACCACATATTGGTAATCCATTACTTGAGCCTTGAAGAACATTTTAAATGATTACCAGCATTAGGTAATCAATTACTCAGTATAAACATAGAATATGACTTGACTGTGATAATCTATTACCACTTATTTATAATCAATTACTTAGTTCTTTTTTGAAAAGAAGTATCCCTGTAGTAATCAATTACAGGTCAAAATAATCGATTACTTTGTTCATATATCCTTTCCAGAAAACGGAAGAACATTTTAATCGATTAAATTTGTATTCAATCGATTACATATGAAATTTTAATTGATTACTTTGACGATTTAATAGATTACATTTAGTTACCACAGTTTGTTATAAATAGCTGGTGGATTTTTTGAAACAAAAAATATATTAACAATAGATTACTCTACAAAAATTTCAAAGTTTTCATAAGCCTTCTGAAAGAGATAAAGGATATTCTGAGTTCTAAAGTTCTTGTCCCACATATTCAAGTTTTTATGGTGTATTGAAAGATTTCTTGGGCAAAACTTCAAAGAAGCATTTGGAGAGGAAGTTCTGAAATTGTTTTTCATTTTCAACTCTGATTGGTAAACCTTAGTCATTCATAATGATCATTAGGTTGTCTCTCTCCATCAGCTTTGCTTGTAAATTCATTTTTGTATTTTGGTTGTTTGTAACTATTATAAAAGGTTCTTGAAGCTTTTTCTAGAGTGGGTTTCTATAGATGGAAAGAGTAAAGAAGGGGTCTCTATGTCTTGATCACTAGGAGTCTAATAGGGTTTTATATTTTTGTTCTTTATCTAGGTTTGATAAAAGGTGATTGTTGTAAAGCTTGTAAGAACTAAATTTTGTGAATAGTGGAACTCTAATCTAGTTTTGATTAGAAGAACTATATGTAGCTTCTCTTGTTGAAAGGTGAACCAATATAAGTTCTTGTGTTGATCTCTATCTTTAATTTCTTCTTGCTATCTTGATCTGTGATTCTTGGTGAATTCTTTATTACTCAACAAGTTAGGTTTTTATAATTATTTTATTAGGCTAAGTGGTTTGATTGGTTGTAGCATTATTTATTTAATTGTGATAAAGATCAGTTAACTCTAATTTTCTAAAGATTTTAAAAAGGCCAAGTTTAAACAAATGCACCTCCTCTTGGTTATTATGTGTATTCACATTGTTTTCAATTGACATCAAGAGTTGGTTCTTGAGTGTTATTCAAGATCACTATCATTTTTAAAGAAAATTAATACCACACAAATTACCTTCAAAGAGGGTGCCTCCCTCATTCGTCCTCTGATGTTTGAAGGAGAGCATTTCAGCTTTCGAAAAACAGAATGCAGATATTCATTCAATCAAATGACCCTGGTGTATAGAATGCAATAGAAAAAGGTTGGTAATAATATGATTCCCAAAGAATGGGATGAGATGACTAATGCAGAAAAGAGAGTTGTTCAATATGATTTTAAAGCTAAGAACATGATTCCTTCTACACTTTCTTCTGATGAATTCTTTAGAACTGTTAAGTGTAAAATTGCAACGGATATGTGGGAGATGTTGGAAGTCACTCATTAAGGGACAAATGAAGTCAGAAGATCAAGGAAGCATGCCTTGATTCATGAGTATGAAATGTTCAAGATGAACACCACATAAAGCATATCTCATTTCCAAACAAGATTCACTCACATTGTGAACCATCTTCTTGGTTTTGGAAAGATATTTGATGCTGAAGAGTTAAACATCGAAATCTTGAAGTGTCTAACAAGACCATGACAACCAAAGGTGACAATAATCAAGGAATCAAAAGATCTATCCAAGATGTCCATGACTGCATTATTTGGTAAGCTTCTTGAGTATGAATTAGAATTGTCTCAATTAACACATGATGAAAATGCAGATAAAAAACAAAAGAGTACTTGAAAGCTACAACTTCTAATGTGGAGAAAGAAGAAGACTCAAGTGAAAATGAGAGTGATGAACACTTGAACCTAACAGTCAAAAGATTCAGCAAGTTCTTGAAGAACAAAAAGAACAAGAAGTTCACAATGCTCAACAATATAAATGACAACAACCGCAACACAAACTTCTCCTGCTTCGAATGTGGTAAGCAAGGCCATTTTAAATTTGAATATCTTATATTTTTGAATATGCATTAGGTGAAAAGTAATCAAAGAAAGCCTACAATGATTGGGAAGACAATGCCTCAACAACATCTAATTCATCAAGTGAGAATGAAAAGGCTAATGTATGATTCACTTCTATAATTAGTGAAGATGAAGAACTCTCAAGCGCTAAATCAGAAGTAAACTCTGAACTTGATCAACTTTTTAATGTTTTCCATGGTATGCATGAAGAGGCCCCAAAAGCTTGCAAAATCCAACAATATGCTGAAAGGTTACCTTAAATGGCATATCACCAAACTTGCTGAACAACAAGCTGAACTAGAAGAGAATGAGAAACTTCTTTCAAGATACAAAGCCAATGGATGTGTGTGTGCTTCCTCTTCTACAAATGTTGATAATTGCAAAGGTTTAGAAAAAGAATTAGATGATTTCAAAAAGAGTCAATCTAAAAAATATATGCAATTGCTTTCAGAAAATTCTTACTTAAGTTGATCTTATGAAAAAGCTTTTAAAGGAAAATGCATTTTAGATCAAATTCTAAGTGAACAAAAATATTTTGGAGATACTTCTGGTTTGGGTTACAAACATGGAGCAAAACCTTTTGGAAATATAAAGTTTGTACTACCAAAACAGAATAATTAAATAAGCTTTTCAAAAACAAAGCATAACCACATAACTCATTTTGAAAGGGCATCAAAATTTGTAACTTGCAATTACTGCATGAAGAAAGGTCATACATCTCATAGGTGCTATGCTAGAAGGTTCTATGTGCCTAACGGACATTGAATTTGGGTTCCATAGAAAAATAAGAAAATAACGAACCCCTATGGACCTAATCTTAAGTGGGTACCTTTCTTTGGCACTTAGTTTGATTTTTACAGGTGTGTCTTAGAGCAAAATCATCATTATGGTACTTAGACATGAAATGCTTTAGACACATGACAGAGATTGATCAGTCAATCACCTACTCAAAAGCAAATGCAGTGTACACAAGCACATAGATATCAGACTTCATTTCCTTAAAGATCACATTCAAAATGGGTAGTTGTTCAATTGAGTCTATTAATCATTCATTGGTTGGTATATCTAACAAACCCTTATCTTGAAATTAATTCTATGATCTTAGGAACATGCTAGGTATTCTTGATGAATCTAATATATGCTAGCATGCTTACAATGTGCCTGACTACATAATATACCATTTAAATTGGTCATTCATCACATATGCTTAAAATTTGAAATTCTGATGAAAACACTATTCAATCTGCATAATTGTCTGCTTTAATCGATTACTATGAGTCTTAATCGATTATTTGAGGTTTAAAGACAATGTTAGAGCAAAACCTTCACTAGAGTAATCGATTACAGTGCGAATTAATCGATTACTTGGTAATTTCAATGCTTTTCAAAATCAAAACCTTGCTGGAGTAATCAATTACTACGATGAATTAATCTATTACTTGTGGTTTAAATGAATCCAGAATTAAAATCTCTATGGAGTAATCAATTACAATGTCGTATTAATCGATTACTTAAGGTTGAGGACTATTTCAAAGTCTTTCCTTTCATGTTTTCTTGCTCTGCACCTATCATTAATGAATAAAATTCTCTTTTATCGTGTTTATATCTTCCTTTGCTTATCTCATATATCACTTGATTATTTTTTGACTTTGATAAGCCAAAAAAGGGAGAAAAATAAGAATATATTGAGGGGAGAAAAATGAACATAGAAAATAAATATATGATGTGCAAGTGCAATTAAATCCTTATCTGATTTACTCTGAATTCTTAACTCTGAATTGTTTATTACTTTTATCTGAATTTAATATCATATTACCTAAGATAGGGGAGTAATAAAATGAATATACATTATTTATGCAAAGTATACTTGACACTTGTTCTTGGCAAAAGCTGAATTGATTTCAGATATCAAGTATAAAGCTCCAAGCATTCATCCCTTAAAAGCACATAAAGGCTAAATATGTTCAATTGAATTTTGGCATGATCAAAGCCAAAAAGGGAAGATTGTTAGAAACAGGGGGAGCATGAAGAAGAATGAAGATATATGTTGAAGTTGGATGAGTCTTTTAGCTTTTAACATGTCATTCAATTGAAGACATTTGTAATAATTAGATGTATGAGAGTTACATCCTATGATCCATAGCATTACATAAACATCATTCATTGGTTTGCATTCATGATTTAACAAACCAACATTGTTTGTGAAAAAGCTTAAGATTTCATGTTTACATAAAAGCAAAAGTGTTCATGGTTTCAAGTTTTTGGAAAAACCATTTTGGACTGTGTTAATCGATTACCACATATTGGTAATCTATTACTTGAGCGTTAAAGAACATTTTAATCGACTACCAACATTAAATAATCGATTACTCAGTATAAACCTAGAATATTACTTGACTGTGATAATCGATTACCATTTATTTGTAATTGATTACTTAGTTCTTTTTTGAAAAGAAGTATCCCTGTAGTAATCGATTACAGATCGAAATAATCGATTATATTGTTGATATATCCTTTTCAGAAAAGTGAAGAACATTTTAATCGATTAAATTTGTTTTCAATCGATTACATATGAAGTTTTAATCGATTACTTTGACGATTTAATCGATTACGTTCAGTTACAACAGTTTGTTATAAATAGCTGGTGGGTTTTCTGAAACCAAAAATATATTAACAACACATTAGTCTATGAAAATTTCATAGTTTTCATAAGCCTTCTGAAAGAGAGAAAGGATATTCTGAGTTCTAAAGTTCTTGTCCCACATATTCAAGTTTTCATGGTGTATTGAAAGATTTCTTGAGCAAAACTTCAAAGAAGCATTTGGAGAGGAAGTTCTGTAATTGTTTCATATTCAATTCTGATTGGTAAACCTTATTCATTCATAATCATTGGATCATCAGGTTGTCTCTCTCCATTAGCTTTGCTTGTAAATTCATTTTTGTATTTTTGGTTGTTTGTAACTATTACAAAGGATTCTTGAAGCTTTTTCTGGAGTGGGTTTCTATAGAGGAAAAGAGTAGGGAAGGAGTCTCTATGTCTTGATCACTAGGAGTCTAATAAGGTTTTAGATTTTTGTTCTTTATCTAGGTTTGATAAAAAATGATTGTTGTAAAGCTTGTAAGTTGTGAATAGTGGAAGTCTAATCTAGTTTTGATTAGAAGAACTGGATGTAGTTTTTCTTGTTGAGAGGTGAACCAATATAAGTTCTTGTGTTGATGTCTATCTTTAATTTCTTCTTGCTATCTTGATCTGTGATTCTTGGTGAATTCTTTATTACTCAACAAATTAAGTTTTTGTAATTTTTTTCTTGGACTGAGTGGTTTGATTGATTGTAGCATTCTTGGTTTAATTATGATAAAGATCCTTTAACTTTGATTTTCTAAAGATTTTAAAAAGGCTAAGTTGAAACCAATTCACCCCCCATTTTGGTTATTGTGTGTACTCACATTGTTTTCATCCTTATCCTTCCAAGATGAATAATCATATGAATGTTAGAGTCAGGGGGAGCTCAAGAGGATCAAGAAGCTAAGTCTCTTAGGCAACAAATTATTTAGGCTTTCTTACATGCCAAATCAATTGATTGGTAGCTGTAATTTGTGTATGTCTAAGAGAGACTACCTATGATCCTTTGCATAAAAGCTCATACAGGTTTTTGCATCCATGTTTTCATAAAAACATAAATTTTGTGAAAAAGGTTTTCTGAAACATAAAAGTTTTCATGGTTGTATAAAAAGCCAAAGTGTTCAATGTTAAGTTTTTGGAAAAACAATTTTTCTCTGCTTTAATTGATTACCAGCAAATGGTAATCTATTACTTAAGCTTTCAGGAACACTTTGAATCAATTACAAGAGTATGGTAATCAATTACACTACACAAAGTCACAGAAAAGTCTTCATGTGATAATCGATTACGATATTGTTGTAATCGATTACTTGGCGCATGTTTAGAACAAAGACTTTCTATGATAATTGATTACATTGCGAATTAAATCTTTTCCAGAAAGTTCAAGAACACTTTGATCGATTAAATACCTATATAATTGATTACATAAGTGAATTTAATCGATTACATTAGTGAATTAATCGATTACTGACAATTACAACAGTTTTTTTATAAATAGTTGTTGGGTATTTTGAAAAGATACAACAATGAAATATCAAGGTATTTTCATAAGCTTTCTGAAGCAAGAAAAGATTTCAAGTGCTAAACTCTGTTAGACCCACAAATCTCAAGCTCCAAGATTTCTAAAGAGATTTCTTTTTGGACAAGTTTCAAAAGAAGTTTTGCAAGAAAGTTCTGAAGTTGTTTCTTTCACCTTTGATTCAAGTCTAGTAATCTTTTGCATACATCATTACTGGATCATCAGGTGGTTTCCTTTCACACAAGTTGCTTGTAAGATTTTTTGAATTTCTTTTTGTGTGTAGCTAGAACAATAGTTTTTCTTAAGGCTTTTCTAGAATAGGTGTTTCTAGAGGTAAGAGTAGAGATAGATATTCTCTATATCTTAATCACAGAGATTCTAAGTGAGTTAGAGATCTTGTTCTTGATCTAGGTATGATTGAGAGTGGTTGTAAAAATCTTGTAACAAACAGATTGTTATTAGTGGAACTCTAACTTGTTGGTTAGAAGAACTGGATGTAGCTTCTCTTGGTTGAGAAGTGAACTAGTATAAATCCTAGTATTGACTACTTGATCTTTATCTTTTCTTGTTGTTATAATTTGTCATTCATTGGTGCTGCATTTCACAATTGACAGAAAAAGTTTTTTTTATTATTGCATTCTTTGATTGGTTGAAAGCTTTCTTGGATTGTATTGTGATATGATCTTGTTAATTCTGATTGTCTAAGATTTTTAATTGTCCAAGATCAACCAATTCACTCCCCTCTTGGTTCTTGTGTGTTGTTCATACTGTTTTCAATTGGTATTAGAGCTGGTTCTTGTGTGTTACTCAGATCACTATCTTTTTTCAAAGAAAATGAATACTACACAAAGTACCTTCAAGAAGGGTGCCTCCTTTAGTCGTCCTCCGATGTTTAAGAGAGAACACTTCAATTTTTGGAAAAATAGAATGCAAATATTCATGTAATCAAATGACCTTGGTGCATGGAATGTAATAGAAAAAGGTCTTTCGGTTTCAATCAAAACTGTTGGTAATGAAATTATTCCCAAAGAATGGGATGAAATGACATATGTAGAAAAGAAGGTAGTTCAATATGATTTCAAAGCAAAGAATATGATAACCTCTGCATTATCGTCTGATGAATTTTTCAGGACTATTAGGTGCAAGAGTGATAAGGAGATGGGGGAAATGTTAGAAATTACTCATGAAGGGACAAATGAAGTTAGAAGATCAAGGAAACATGCCTTGATTCATGAGTATGAGATGTTCAAGATGAAGACAATTGAAAACATATCTCAACTCCAAACCAGATTCACACACATGGTTAATCATCTTCTTGGTCTTGGAAAGACATTTGATGTTGAGGAATTAAACATCAAGATCCTGAAATGCTTAACAAGATCATGGCAACCAAAGGTGACAGTGATCAAGGAATCTATAGATCTATCAAAGATGTCTAAGCTGCACTATTTGGTAAGTTACTTGAGTATGAGCTAGAAATTTCTCAACTAACACATGTGAAAACAATATGAACAACACATAATAACCAAGAGGGAGTGAATTGGTTGTTCTTTATCAATTAAAAGTTTCTAAAACAATCAGAGTATAAAGGATCGTATCACAAAACAACCTTTTAAAACTTTCAGTCAATCAAATACCAATCTTTAAAGAAAGCAAAAGCTGCAAATATATTTATGTTGATTGTGAAATGATAATCCAATGAATGACAATTAATAATAGCAAGAAGAGATAAAGAAAAGTATTCAACACTAGGATTTATACTAGTTCACTTCTTACCCTTGAGAAGCTACATCCAGTTCTCCTAACCAACTAGTTAGAGTTCTACTATTCACAATCTTTGTTTCTTACAAGCTTATACAAACACTCTCAATCAAACCTAGATTAAGAACAAGAAATCTAACTCCCGTAAACTATTTGTTATCAAGACATAGATAACCTCTTCTCTATTCTTCCCTTTAGAAAAACCTACTCTAGACAAGCCTTAAGAAACTAATTGTAATAGTTACAAACAAATTGAAATTCTAAAACGAATTACAAACAAAGTTTGAATGGAGAGAGACAACTTGATGATCCAATATAGATGAATACAAATGATTACTTATCTTGAACCAAGGTTGAATGAAAACAAACTCAGTGCATTCTCTCCAAAAATTTGTTTAGAATCTTGCCCAAAAAGAAATCTTTCAACGTAACATGAAGATTTAGAATTTGTGGGACAAAAGCTCAGTGGCTCAAAGTATCTATTCTCACTTCAGAAAGCTTTTGAAAATCTATGAAATTTTCGTTATGTAGTGTTGTGTATTAGTTGAAACATCCAACAACTATTTATAGAAAACTGTTGTAACTGTCAGTAATTGATTAAAATGTTAATGCAATTGATTATTAACACATTCAATCGATTAAAGTGTTCTTGAGCTTTCTAGAAAACATATATGAACAAAGTAATCGATTAAATCGTCATGTAATCGATTAACACAGGATGTCTTGTTTCCAAAAACGTGCCAAGTAATCGATTACCACAAATCGTAATTGATTATCACAGGAAGACTTTTTTGTGACTTTGTGAAGTGTAATTGATTATCATATTGTTGCAATCGATTAAAGTGTTCTTCAGAGCTTAAGTAATAGATTACCATATTCTGGAAATCGATTAAAGCAGTCCGAAATATTTTTTCCAAAACATAAAACTTTGAACACTTGGCTTTTTATGCAATCATTAAAAAAAAACTTTTTCGAAAAACTTATGCTTTTATGAAAACCATGAATGCAAGAATATGAATGATGTTTATACAATGCAATGGATCATAGGATGACTTACTTAGACATCTAAAGATTACATATGCCTTCAATTGAATGGCATGCAAAAGCTAAAACATATCCATGCCTAATAGCCTTAGCATCTTGATCCTTTCAAGTTCCCCTTGTATCTAACAACATGCAGAAGAGGCAGACAAAAAATAGAAGAGTATTGCCTTGAAAGCTACATCCTCAAATGTTGAAAAAGATGATAACTCAAGTGAAGATGAGGGTGATGAGAATCTGAACCTAATAGTCAAAATGTTTAGCAAATTCATGAAGAAAAACAAGAACAGAAAGTTCACCAAGTTCAACAAAAGGAGTGACAACAACAACAACACCAACTACAACTGCTTTGAATATGGTAAGTAAGGCCACATTAAATCTGAATGTCCTATATTTTTGAAGAAACAGTTAGGTGAAAAGAAAGCAAAGAAAGATGGAAAATCAAAGAAAGCCTACATTGCATGGGAACAAGAGGCCTCAATAACTTCTGAATCATTAAGTGAAAATGAAGAAGCAAATGTCTACCTAACTTCAACAATTGATGAAGATGACTCATGTGCTGAATCAAAAGTAAATCCCGATCTTGATCAACTTGTTGATGCTTTTTATGAAATGCATGAGAAGACTCAAAACTTGCAATCTCCAACAATAAGCTAAAAGGTAACCTTAGATGACATACCACTAAACTTGCTTCAATGCAAGCTGAACTTTGTAACTTGAAAGAAGAGAATGAGAAACTTGTTTCAAGTTACAAAGCTAATGGGTGTGTGTGTGCTTCTTCCTCTTCAAAAAGTAAATGAAAATAAAGCTTTAAAAAAAGAATTTGATGATTTCAAAACGAGTCATTATAAAAAATATATGTCTTTGCTTTCAGAAAATTCTTACTTAGTAGATCTATTGAAAAGGATCTACAGAGGAAAATGTAGTTTAGATCAAATGGTAAGTGTACAAAAGTATGCCGGAGATACATTTGGATTGGATTACAAACATCAAACAAAACTTTTTCAAAACACCAAGTTTGTACCTCCAAAATAGATGAATCAAAAAAGATTTTCTAAAACAAAGCATACACAAATGACTCATTTTGAAAGAAAAACAAAATTTGTTATATGTCATTACTGCATGAAGGAAGGTCACACATCTCATAAGTGTTATGCTACAAGGTTCTATGTTCCTACTGGAGACTACATATGGGTTCTAAAGAAAGAGAGAAAAATAGCTAACCCTTATGGACCCAACCTTAATTGGGTACCTTTCTTTGCCACTTGATTTAATTGGTGCATATGTATCTTAGAACTAAAGCATCATTATGGTACTTAGATAGTGGATGCTCTAGACACATGATGGGTGACAAGTCCATGCTTACAAATCTGACTTTAATGGATGGACGATTTGTCACTTATGAAGACAACAATAAAGGAAAGATAATAGGAGAAGGCAATATTGGTGACAACTTTAAAACCAAAATCAGAAATGTACTTTATGTGGAAGGCCTAAAGCACAATCTTCTGAGTATATGTCAGTTGTGTGATAAAGGATTAAAGGCATCCTTTAATGATAATTGCTGCTTGATATGTGATGGTCAATCTGGTGAGGTTATTCATGTAGGGAGAAAAAAAGGAAACATCTACTTGCTTGTTATAGAACATGCATCACATGAACAAGCTTATTAGAAAATATTTAATCATTTGCTTATCTAAACTTAAGTCTTAAAAAGGACAAACTTTGTGATACTTGTCAAAAGGGGAAACAAACAAAGACCTCTTTTCAAAATAAAAACTTTGTTTCCACCTCAAGACCTCTTGAATTACTTCACATGGATTTGTTTGGTCCTTCAAGAACTATGAGCTTAAGAGGTAATTACTATAGGCTTGTAATAGTTGATGACTACTCAAGATTCACATGGTTGATAAAGCTATATTTCTTGGATATTCATTACAAAGCAAAGCATATAGAATTTTCAATAAAAGAACCTTATGCATGGAAGAATTTGTTCATGTTATTTGTGATGAATTTAACTCCTCAAAAGAGGAAAAGAGTTGTGATAATGATGCAGGTCCTATCAAAGATTATGTCAAAATCAATGGACCAAATGAGAAGGAAAAGAATGAATCAAATGATGAGATTGATCGGTCAACAACTACTCAAAATCCTAAGGACTGAAGAACAACAAGAGATCTCTCCCTTGACAACATAATTGGTGAAGTAACTACGGGAGTGTCTACTAGATCTTCTCTCAAGAATTTATGCTGTGATATGGCTTTTGTTTCTCAAATTGAACCTAAGAACATTGATCAAGCATTACTTGATGAACATTGGATGTTGGCCATGCATGATGAACATAATTAGTTCAAGAGAAATGAAGTAATGGAACTTGTTTCTAGACCTTCTTCTCACGAGCCAATTGACACCAAGTGGGTTTTTAGGAACAAACTTGATGAAAGTGGCATCATAGTCAGAAACAATGCTAAATTGGTTGCAAAATGTTACAACCAAGAGGAAGACATTGACTATGAAGAAACCTATGCTCCAGTAGCAAGGTTGGAAGTCATTAGATTACTGCTTGCATTTTCAAACTATTCCAGATGGATGTAATAAGTGCTTTTCTTAATGGTTATATAGAAGAGGAAATCTATGTTGATCAGCCTCTTGATTTTGTTGATTTTAAACATCCAAATCATGTTTTAAAACTAAAGAAATCTCTCTATGGCTTAAAGCAAGCTCCTAGGTCCTGGTATGAAAGATTGAGCAACTTTTTACTTAGTCAATCATTCATAAGAGGACAAATGAATAAAACATTGTTCATCAAGAAATCACATGGTATTGTCTATACTATGGATCATTCCTCTTCATTTAGAGCATGACATGTCACCTTACTTCTTTAGTGTGAGACAATGGTTCCCTCAAGGAATCAACGTTGATCCCATAATGTATCTTTCACTGAAGTCTATAAAAGGTAGTCTCCATCGAGGAATCTACTGACAAAAAAGAGAATAAGAGAGCAAGAAAATAAATGAAGTAAAACTCTACTAAAATTATTAGATGCCTAATTCACATTTTCCATTAGCTTATTCTTTGCGAAGCAAAGTTATTTTTGTATTTGTGCTTAGCTATTTATTCACTCATTTAGTGTTAAGAATACTTGTATTCATTCAAACATTTGCATGTGAATGCTAAGAGTGGCTTAGTGTTAAATAATACTTGGGTTCTTAGATTCATGGGGAGTCTAAGAAGGTACCATAAGTGGTGTTAATAATACTTGTAAAGCCAAGAGTGGCAAATTAGAGTACGTGTTTTGTAATCAAGTTTTGATTAGTGAAACCACTTACTAGTGAGTAAAGGAGAATTGGGCATAGCTCAGGTTAAATGAATCAGTGTAAACCAAGTGTTTCTATTTTTCTCCATAACAGGTTATTAAGCATTCTTATAATACTTTTTATCACCTTTTTAACACCAAGTATTTATTTGAAAAATTGTTTCAAGAACTCTATTTTATCTGTCATTGGACGATCATACTGATCTTTATTAAATATCTATTTTATCCTTAGTGGATGACCTGTGTTTAATAAATTAAAATCTATATTTGCTTTTATATTGCAAAAGTTTATATCTTTGATATACACACTATTCAACACCCCCCCTTTGGGTGTTTCTTGTTGCTTCAAAAAAGGCACCAACTTATAGAGTCATTGACTCTTCCTATTCCTTCTAATCACACTCCTTCACTTCCTAAACTCATTTATTTCATTCTTATCACTTAAGGCCCACTTGTCTCGACCCAAACACTTTAAAACTTACTATTCACATATAAAACAAGAATTTTGCATATGTAATCATAAACATAGGTATAAACTCCACAAATCGTCACCTCATAATTAATTAATTAATTATAAATGCTTAAGTTAAATTTAATTACTCTTGCAATTTAATTAAAATGTTTAATCAAGAATTATGGAAATCACAGTGTTACATGTACACTTTGTCATCCCTAATTTTGGCTAAGGAAAAGTCTATTGAAATTAGGGTATCTCTCTTATTAAGCTCAAATTTCTAACCTTACCCTCTCTAAATGATTTTTCTTCCTTACAATGAACTCCTTCAAATGAGGATCCTTAAAAAGACCATAGAGCTAGTTGATTATGGCTGTTGGAGGGATTTTCAAAAACAATTTCAAATGTTACATAAGTTCTCCTTTTCATATAGTTGGGCTTGACTATTTTCTCTAAGTGTTTTACAACTTTTGAACTTATTATTGAGGCAATCTATGCTCTCCTTTTTGCATACAACTAGCATAATTGGAATTTTGATTTGTTACTATTGGTGCTTTGTTGCTATCTTCTAGAACTTGTCATGGGACTTCTATAAGACTACTCTACTTCAGAATGTTCCTGTACATTTGGTTCTAATAGCTACAGTGATTATGTGTCAATCTTTCTTACTACTTGTTGCTTTGTCTTATGTGGACCTAGTGGTTCACCAAAGCTATGCTTATGAATACTTGCATGTCTCAATTTTTGTTTCTTTATGGTCATGTTTGGTCACTTCCAAAAGTATATTTGAAAGCAAAATTTTGCTTGAGAACTTAGTTTTGGAGAAGTAAAACTTAAGATACTTTTACAAACTCAGTTTACAAACTTAAGTTTGAGTTAAACTTAAGTTTGCATACTTTAATCCAAACATGTACCAACCTTTAGAAAAAAATAATTGCAAATAATTAAAATTTGAAATAAAATAAACTAACTAATCAAATCAATCCAAACTAAACCCATTTGGGGAGCTTTTTAGTTGTGAGTTTTGAAACTTTAAAAAAAAAAATCAACTTTAGTTTTTTAAAATTATTTCTAGCTTTTTCTTCAATTTTAGTTTCAAATTAAGCTCGTATCGAAAGTTTCCTATCCTATTAAAATTAGTAATTTTTTAAGAGTGCTTTAGTGTGGTGATGACAGTGACTACGACTGAGACGAAAACAATTATGGTAGTAGTGCCAACATCGACAGTTGCGACGGTAGTTGCAATGATAATGATGGTGATGATGGTGACGATGACATTGTTAGCGGTAATAGTGGTGGCAATGCTAGGGGTAGTGGTGATGTTGGTGGTGGTAGTGGCGACGATGGTTATGGTGGTAGTTGCGGTGGTGAATGTGGCATTGGTGGTGTGGTGTAACAACAACAATGACGATGGTGCTAGCATTGGTGGTGGTGTTGACGGTGGTGTTGGTGTTGGCGGTGATGACATTGACGATGATGGTAGTGGTAGCAAAGTTGATGGTGGTGGTAATGGCGGCGGCGACGACGACACTAATAGTAATGGAAAGGACTCGTCATTTCACTTTAATGAATACCTATACATTTTTTATTTTCAAAATTGCATTTGAAATCGAAAATTTTGCAACCACCCTAAACATGCCCTTAAGTTGATTTCAATTATTAAGTCCATACAATCATTTCACTTAATGAATACCTATAACTATATATATATGCGATTCATGAAATTACGGTTGTCTTTGATACACACCAAGATACAGGACAAGAAGAACAACACTAGACAAAGACACAATTTACAGGATAACTTTTTTTTTATCCTATACATCATTTGACAAATAATGGACAATACAAGTAAAATAATATACTACATTTATCTCTAAATATAAGACTCTTTTAACTAATTTATTTTTAATACATAACATTTATTTTTAAGTAAGGGTATTTTGATCAAAAAAATAATTAATGCAAAAGACAACTCGAAAATAGTCTTATATAAAGGGACAAATAAAATTAAAAAAGAGTCTTATATTTATGGATGAATGTAGTAAAATTTACTAAAATACATAATATTAATTATCTTAATACAATTTATATAATTCAATATTTGTCAAAATAAAAAGAGAGAGATTAAAATATAAAAAAAATCTAGTGTTTTCTTTCAAAAATAATTACATAAGTCAGTTACTATTTTTTTGGTCACTAAAGAGAGTGAAGTGGGACACATGTATCTTTTTAATATTTTGTATCAAACGTGAAACAAAAATATTTGTCTTGTTCAATACCATGATTTTTAATGAATCAAATGAGTCCTACATTTCCAAATATATTTTTCTTTTTGCTAAATTATAATTTTGGTTTGTGTTTGATTCCTGATTTTGGTCTTCTTCTCTTTTTTGTTGATTTTGGTCTCTATTTTAAAAAAAAAAATATAACTTTTGTTCAATCTTCAATTTTAATATGCAGATTTTATTATTTTATATTTTTACATTTTAATTAATCAAATTATTTTTTATGATATCTTAAATGAAAATATTATTAGGTCTAGGATTTAATTAGAACAAAAAAAACATAACATATAAAATCCAGAATTAACCTAAAATTATGAATTTTGTAAAAGAGAAAGATCAAAATTGAAAAGAATAATATTTGAAAAACAAAAATTAAGAATCAAGAATTAAAGAGGAATTACAATTACAATTTAACTTTTTTTTCCTTTTCTACTGAATTCGAAATAGAATTAAATTATTCTACAAATCAGACAAGTCGACTTGCATACTTTGGAGTCTAAAATAAATTTTAAAATAAAAATAGAGTATACTATCTCTAATTTTAATATAAATAATTTTATTATCACGATTCAAAATTTAACTGATCCATTTTACAAACGAATAAATAATTTTTATTGTTTCCTAAAAGGAAAAAAAAGAAAGTCTATTTTAGACATATTTTTCAAAACAACAAAAAAAAACTTACAGATTCGAAAGAAAAGTCCAACCTTCTATGTATATGAATTAATAAATACTCGGAATTACATTTTATTTTAAGGAGAGAGATTATTCATACCAAAATAGTGTATAACAATTTTTATATACGGATATACCACTTTAGCTTACACTCCTTTCTTCTGTTTTTATCAATTTTTTAATATTTAAAATATATTATATAAAAGATTTATATGGATAAAACTTCTCCATTTTAAAAATAGAGATTTATTTCACTAAAACAAAAATAGACTTTAATGTGGGCGCTCCATATGTCGACCAAGTTGACTTGTCGAATTTTACACTGTTCTAATAAACTTTGTGGACCCATATAGAAGTAGAACAGTGAACAAAATATTATATATCATATTTTTGTTTTAAAATTTTCACCAACTTATTTATAGTTCTTTTTATAAACAGATAATATTTTATATTTCTTACAAAAAATAAAAACATGCTTTTACATTATTGTTTCACAAATTAAAACAAGTAATTGTTTTTTAAAAAAATATTAATTGGGGAAATGGGAACACCCACTACATAACTATATTTTTTTAGAAGAAAAAAATCAATTGAAATTAAGATATCAGAATGAAGGACTAGGGACAAAGGGATTAGCTTTTAAACCTTAAATTTTGGAGCTCAACTAGTACATGAAAATGAAACACTCACATTCGGCTTTAACTTGCTTTAGCTAATTTACGAATTGCGTGAGTTGAATCGAATCAGACCAATTTTTTTTAAAAGAAAATGAAATGGTAATTTTCTGTTTTAATTTTTCTCTCTTATTAATCAAATCTAAACGCACAGATTTGCATAGATTAAAAGGTACGTAAAAATAAAAATAAAATATATTAAAAAAGAAATATTTATTATAAAAGTTTACTTAAAATACACTTATACACTTTTTTTTAGAAAAGTTTAGATAAATTGATCCCTGAATTCAATAGAATCAAGACATATATCAAGACTAAAAAAAAAATTACAAAAATATTTACAAAATACTTCTAACAAAGTCATCACATCATCAACAAAAATTAAACTCACATCCTTTTTTTACAATATGAAGTCCTTCCTTACCAATTAGATCAACCTTTATTAGTAAATACATTGACAATCTACAACTTGCTTTCAACCTAATCAATTGATATATTGTGCTAAAAAAATCTATTAATTTATTGTCATATATTAAAATTATTATTTTTTATAATAATTATCTTTAAAAAAATTCAAAAATGATTTTTACCACTTTTTTCACTGTCATTTAGTAATAAATTTTCATCTATAGTAATTTTTTTATTTTCCAAAAAATTATCTTAAAAGTTATTCCAATTTTTTTATTGATTCGTGACGATAAATTCTTATAATAAATCGCGCGCCCACTATTTATTTATTAACTGTTAAAAAAATCTATTCTCAAAAAATAAAAATATTAGAAACATCTAAAAAGAGATTCACTTTCTTACAATAAAATTAAATGAATTTAAGAAACGGATATTTAAAGCCTTTTGTTGGCCATTGTTACCGTGTAGGCAATTCCACTTTTGTTAACATATCTTCTGTATACATGTTAACACTCATTGTCTTTATCCTCCACATTTTTTTGGGTAATTAAGAAAAAGGAATTTATCTTTTCCATGACAAAACAAATAAGTATAAATAAAAATTCATTTTTTATTTTTTTATTTTTGAGTCCATTATTAGTGTCCAAACTCGTCATCACAACGTTTCTCTGCCATTATAAATACACACCCCATTGCAGCCTCTTCTCTCCGTATCTCAAACTCAACAACACACCACTTTTGCACAAGCAATTGCAACAAACCAACGTTGAATAGTGTCTCTCTCTCTCTTTTTCTTTCTCTTATTTTTCTCATAGTGTCTCTCTCTTCTTCTTCAATCAAGAGAAGAAAGAACACACCCTGAAGCCATGGAAGGTGGTGTGCCAGAAGCTGATATGTCTGCCTTCAGAGAATGTTTGTCTCTATCATGGAAGAATCCTTATGTTCTTCGCCTTGCTTTCTCTGCTGGAATTGGAGGCCTTCTCTTTGGTTATGACACTGGTAAATAACAACAAAATTTGTGTTTTAATTTATCATAGTCCATTTTAATTAACCATTTTCTTTTCTCAGTCTCTCTCTCTCTCTCTCTCTCTCTCTCTCTCTCTCTTTCTCTCTCTGATTATAGCTCCTATATGAAACGACCCTTTTCTCTGCTTCTCACCCTCTCCTCCATAGCACCTACACCTCCGTGCTTTTTCCAAATTCTAACCACAAAAATACTCATTTACTCATAATGATATGTTTTCATTTTCTGTGTACAATGGTTACACTGAGATTATAGAAAAATTATAACATATGACACCGTGCATACTATCAAAATCTTCCACCACTTGGCGGATCTTGGTCACTTAAATTATATTAATTTTAAATTTTAAATATTATCATATTACAGAAATTGTACATGAGGTTTATTTTTATTTTATCGTATGATATAAGCACATATTATTATTAATATTTGTTATTATTATTTTATTTGCAATTGGGTTGATAAATTAGTGGGGTATAAATGTGCAGGAGTTATTTCTGGGGCTCTTTTGTATATCAGAGATGATTTCAAAGCAGTTGATAGGAAGACTTGGCTACAGGTAATACCAATCTCACCTATGAGATCATTGATGAAACGAGCTCGGTCTTTTAATCAATTCAAAACTCTTGTGAATTGAACCTTACTTTAATGGACTTTAATGCCCTTACAAGCAATCTTTTCACCTCAGCCACCAACTTGCAGAAAAAAACACTCATATTTTTCTGTTTCGAACACTTAGTTTAGACAAATAATCTCTGACCAATATTTTTTGTTTTTGTAAAACGTTTGGGTTTTGAAAGTCACTTTTGATTTTATCTTATTTGAGTCCAGTTAGGCTGTGAGGTTTTATTTTTTTTTCATTAACAAAATTTAAATTGAGATTTTATCTGAAAAATTAAGATTTTGGCCACCAGAGTCAACAGAGAATATAGATCCACTGTGTGGTTGAAAAGCTCCCTTTTTCTCTTCATAATTTACCGGGAGGCTCAAAACATTGACTTTGTTTCTCAGTGATATATATATATATATATATATATATATAATCTTCTCAATGATATATACTTTTTGTTTTAAGATAATATTTTTTAATTCCATAAAAAAAAAAAAAGAATATTTTTAATGTGGGTTCACGAACTTTGAATCGGTTCCGGCGGATAAATAAATTACCCGATCCGGATTCACAGGATTCACCGGATGAGATCCAGTTAATACAGTATATTGGATTAATCTATGCATAATTATATATTTACTATTACTTTTTATTTTTTAATATTACATTCGTTACCTTTTAATGCTTAGAATTAAGTAAACCCCGTTTTCATTCCCACAGCTACGGTATTGAACATACGCTTACGTCTCTAAGCGGTGAATTCAGTTTTTTTTTTTTTTTTTTTTTTTTTTTTTTTTTTTTTTTTTTTTTTTTTTTTTTTTTTTTTTTTTTTTTTTTGAGTCAGTTAGTGTTGTTTGTTTCAACGTTTGGTTTCAACTGCAATTTATGGATTTGTTCCTTTCACGTTTGGGAGCTTTGGAAAAAGCACCAACTACAAACCAAATAAATACAAGGTTAGCGTTAACAGTGTAAAAATATCCAAAATTAAATCAAAATACACTTTTTTTTGTTGCTGAGGGGGAATCAAAATACATGATTTTCATACTGATATTTAATTATGAAGTATCATATAGTAATTAAAAATATTTTTATAATTATTATTTTAAAATCATATTTAAAGAACAAAAATTTAAATATCAGGAGATTTTTTTTTTTTTTTTGTTACAAAATTTCAGGTGATGTATGCACATGAAAAAATGTTGCATGTTTTTATATATTATAATATAATATAATTTATATGGTAGCCAAGAAAGAAAAAAAGGATATCACCTAAAAAGTTGACAAGTGTATTTTGTGTCCCGATCATGTTTTGCCATAAGAAATGTTCCGTTCGTCCCGTTGGGGTAAATGGAGCACCAGCTAGTTACTACTGCAACCATTGAAAATCCCCCAAATGCAAATATATTCTTAACCTGTGTAGTCAATCATCAAACAATTCATTAAAAGAACGGAGTAACTTGTGGCACACTTTAATTCTAACACAATTCCACAATTTAATAATATTATGGCATCAAATCTAGGTACTAAAGGTCAGATTCTTTTTCTTTTTTATAATTTTTCTTCGTCTTTTTCTTTGACGTGATGATTTCAATTTCATGCTTATGATATATGTAAAGTCTTTCAATGAGTTGAAATAGTGAGTAAATTCCAATTGGGATGCAACAAAATCTAGAATACTTTTTTGCTACACTATGGTTCTTTGTTTTACTAGTTGGTGAAACAAATTTGTGCTTGATCTGAGTTTAAACTTTAAAGTATGTAACTAAGTATTCTAATGCTGTGTGAACTGTGAACAATTGAAATATCTAAGGAAGCCATAGTGAGTACTGCAATAGCTGGAGCAATCATAGGAGCTTCAGTTGGAGGATGGATCAACGATCGATTTGGAAGAAAGAAAGGAATTGTTATAGCAGATACCCTCTTTTTTATAGGGTCTGTTATCTTGGCGGCTGCTCCAAGCCCAGCAATTCTCATCGTGGGTCGTGTATTTGTTGGCATTGGTGTCGGTATGGCTTCAATGGCATCACCCCTCTACATCTCAGAGGCTTCTCCAACAAGAGTAAGAGGAGCCCTTGTGAGCCTTAACAGTTTTCTCATCACTGGGGGACAGTTCCTTTCCTACCTCATCAACTTGGCCTTCACCAAGGTGGGAAACTGTGCTAACACTTTTCACTTTGTTACAAATTTGTGATTTGTGATATATAATACATGCTTGATCTATGTTGGTGTACATGGAATGGATATTCTCATGTCAAATTTTAACTATGTCATGTGGAGATGTTATATCACGACAAAATTTATATACAGTTCTTTAAGTACCTTAATATTGTTCTCCGATTGAAATTGGAGTTTCAATAATCCATGGAATAAAGGCGATTACTAAGGTGAAAACCTTAATTTTGATGGGATAAAAGTACCAAAAACAAAAACATCCAAGAAAGTGCATTTAAATTTTGTCATGCATCTTCCTTATTGATATTAAGTATGCCTAACCTAGTTAATGTCTATGAGGAAAGAAATTGTCACAGAAAAATTGAAGATAACCTGTTATATACATGAGAGAATCCATTTCCATGTGCATGCAGAAAGTTTCTTTTAAAATTAAAATGTGATGGATGATGCTTCAACTTGTGTCTTGGTGTTCGTTTGTTCACCTAGTACATCTTATTGTTTGGTGATGAGATAACTGAATTTGTGCACAATTTTTCATTCAGGCACCAGGGACATGGAGGTGGATGTTAGGGGTAGCAGCAGTGCCAGCTTTGTTACAAATTGTACTAATGTTGACACTCCCAGAATCGCCTCGTTGGCTTTACCGCAAGGTTAGTTCATCATCATTGGTCAATTGTCATTCATGTGTGCGAAATTGTAAATCTTAACTGTTGTTCCGTTTTTGTTCCCACAGGGTAAGGAAGAGGAAGCAAAATTGATTCTGAAAAAGATTTATCCTCCACATGAAGTCGAAGGCGAAATTCAGGCCTTGAAAGAATCAGTTGACATGGAAATTAAGGAAGCAGAATCATCAGAGAAGATCAACATAGTCAAACTTTTGAGAACTTCAGCTGTGAGAAGAGGTTTATATGCTGGCGTGGGCCTCTTAATCTTCCAGCAGTTTGTGGGAATCAACACTGTGATGTATTATAGTCCCACCATTGTTCAGTTGGCTGGTTTTGCATCTAACAGGACAGCACTGCTTCTGTCACTCATCACATCTGGCCTCAATGCATTTGGGTCAATTCTGAGCATTTACTTCATTGACAAGAGTGGGAGGAAAAAGCTTGCTCTAATCAGTTTGTGTGGTGTTGTGTTCTCCCTTGCTCTCCTAACCGTCGCTTTTCGTGAAAGTGAAATCCACTCACCAATGGTTAGTGCCATTCAATCCTCTCAATTCAACAACACCTCCACCTGCCCTGATTACAAAACAGCTTTGAACTCTGCTAAATGGACTTGCATGACATGCCTAAAGGCTTCACCATCTTGTGGTTATTGTGCTGCTGATGACAAGGTAAATCAAATCTATTCTACCCTTTTGTCATTTTACCAACCACATGTTTCAATTTTGTTTTCTACACACTACTTTCAATTATTGGGAAGGAAGGATTAGAAAACAAGTTGTTTCAATTCCAATTCTGGACACTGGACACCATTATACACATGGCAGGATTTTGCATGTCACGTGTATTCACATTTTGACACTAGTATCAATTATTGGGAGCGAAGGGAAAGAAAACAAGTTATTTCAATTCCAATTGTTGACACTACTATACATATAATTTTACATTTCATATTTATTTGAGTTTAATGATTTTACTAAGACAATGTCATTCAATTACATTTATCATTTATATGACTTTTAAAATAGTTTTGTAAAAGTCAACAAACTTACACAAATAATAAATTGTGTGATGATTAACAGTGTGAAATAATTTTATACTATCTTTTTTCTCTATGTATTGACACTAATTTTCAATTAAATTTGCAGTTTTCACCCGGGGCATGTTTGATATCCAATGATGACACGAAGAAGATGTGTGGCAATGACCATAGGGCATGGTACACTAGGGGGTGTCCTAGCAAATATGGTTGGGCTGCCCTAATAGGCCTTGCTCTATACATCATATTCTTCTCACCTGGCATGGGAACTGTTCCATGGGTTGTGAACTCTGAGATCTACCCCTTGAGGTACAGAGGGGTGTGTGGAGGAATAGCATCCACAACTGTTTGGATTTCCAACCTCATTGTTTCTGAGTCCTTCTTGTCCCTCACAGAAGCTATAGGGACAGCATGGACATTCATGCTGTTTGGAATTGTGGCCATTGTGGCAATCTTCTTTGTCATTGTTTTTGTGCCTGAGACTAAAGGGGTTCCTATGGAGGAAGTGGAGAAGATGCTGGAACAAAGATCTGTGCAGTTCAAGTTTTGGGAGAAGAGAGATTCTGGCTCCGAGAAGCACTGACTCAAAGAACAACAAAAAGAGAAAAGCAGAACTAGTCATGTTTTTGTTTTTATAGCTTAAAATGGTGAAAGTAAGTGGCTTGTGAAGTTATGGTTATTTGATGACAATGGTTATTCTCTTTGGGTAAGATTTGGTGATAGTTAACATTTTAGCTATAATGTGTATGTAGCTATCTAGCTGATTAGTTGGATTGCTGGAAATCCTTATGAAATCCTTAGAGGATTGAAATATGAGGATTGGTTATACGCTATTATTTATGATATAATGAAGAAAAAAATATTAAATTATTATCAATTGCTTTACATTTTTCTTTTTCGTCAATGTTTCTTCTCTTGTGAAACTTCAATATCAAGAATTTGATCTTCAAAGTTCCAACATAACCATTTTTCTATTTGGCTTCTTTTATCCCTTTACACTTACTAATGTTAACAACACACGAAAACGTTTGAGAAAAAGTGTTTTCCTATATCCTTCGTCTGTTCTGCCCCTTCTAATTTTTACACTGCTCTATTTGGATCAAGGCCTTGTTTAGGATTCTATGATACAAAAAGTCATGGAATGATAATTTATGGCATATACAAAATCTGAAACAACGAGTAATTGCATTCCCGTGGGGAAAAAAAATGAAAAAAAAAAAGAAAGAAAAACCGAACAATAATAAATCATATTTAGAATTTGAAACAATGAAAAAAAATAGTATATCCATTACAAGAGTGTTACTAAGACTCTTGAGTCTTTTTTTTTTGTTTATTTAGTAACACGTAAGACTCTTTTTCCAATTTATTCTTTCTTTTTATTGAAATTTATACGAGATCCACATATTAGTGGACCTAAATTAATTTCACATAATAGAAAAAAGAGCAAATTATATTTGCATTTATGTCACTCATAGATTTATTCACATTTTCTATCACATATAAGTTCAAAAACTCATCCTTTGTTCTACTAACATATATATGAATATAAACTGAATTTTGATTCTCAGCATATATTTTCAGCACATCACAATCAGTCTTAAGGGAAAGAATTTTACCACTAGCAATAGAATGAAACAAAATAAAAGGGTGACATGGTGACAAATATTAGTCATTTGCAATGTTGTTCACACAGTCATGTGCGTCAAATATTCCAAACTTATCATAATCAATATTGCATATCTCACTTGATTTGTCCTATTAGTCTGTAAAGTAGACCAAAATATTCACGTTATCTGGTTTAGGACCCATGTATTTCAGTTCATCCATTATATTCCTGTGGTTCCAAACATCAACACTATTTTAATCAACAATAATAAATAACCAGTTTATCCATTGTGTTTCTTGTGGTCTCAAACATCAACATCATTTTAATCAACAATAATAAAAAAAATGATTTTCAAAAGCATAAGTGGTCCCAAAATGGTCCCCCATTGAAAACTCATTCAGAAATAGACATTAATAAACAATCAAAATTAAATAAATAATCTTAAAAAGTAACATATATACAAGGTCCAGTGGTCACTTACAAGCAGAACCTAGCATGAACAGAAATCGTAGAACATAAAGAGAAACAGAGCGTTGGTGAACGTCGAAGAGGAAGACAAACGGAGGCACTTGCACGTTGTGAATTAAAGATGAACAGTGGAGAACTCGTGAACTGGAAGAGGAACGGTGAAGAACTTGCAAACAGTGAAAATGAATGGAATGTGAACGTCGTGAGAGGAAGATGAACTTGCACCCGTGGATGTTGAAGAAGAACTCGCCAACAAGAGGAAGATGAACAGTACTCGTGAATGATGAAGAGGAGCGTGAATCATCTATAAATTCTGAAATTAATTAGGAGGAGATAATTTGGGTTTTACAATTAAATATAAGGGCAATTTTGTCGGTTAACAAAGGGGTAAAAGTAATGTAAAAAAAAGGAGAAATATCATGTAAAATTTGAGCATAACATAGAGATACGAGTGTAATTTAATCTAGAAAAAGAGTGTGTCAAATAGTTAATATTAAACAATATATTATTACCATTTATATATCCACTAATGCATGTATATACACGAAACTCAACAAATTTTAGCTGCAAGTGCAACTGTGCGTTTATGAACCAATCACAATCAATGGATCAAATTTAAAGGATCAAAAGTTGGTGAACTTCACAAGTTGTTCATAATTTCACGTAAATTCATTATTTTACTCATTTTCAAAGTTCTTAAATTACAAGTACCAACTGTTCTGTTCGACGAGAACAGAAATGTCCAACAAGTGGTGTTGGATTATTTTATGTTGGATCGAACTCTCTCTCTCTCAAGAAGCTTATGGAAATGAAGCAACTCGAGGAAGAAGATCACATCACAATAAACACGACACTTTGGGGGGGGTGCGGTGTGTGCTTGTGTAAAGGAAAAGAGAGAGCCAGAATTGTGTACCTTTCACCATGGATGAAGCAGTATTTATATGCTGATACCTGAACGCTGATAACGGTCCTTGAGGCCCCATTATCTTAGTCGAAACGGTTGAGTACAACCTCCTTCCTTGATTTACGGAGATCGTGATAACTGGAAAATACTAACTGCATCCCTTATCTCTGGGGTGGTTACTTAATGGAGAAGAACATAATTATTAAATAAAATATTGTTTTATCCGTAACAGATGCCCCTCAGCCTGGTCTTCTAGCATTCTGGATGGCCGGGATGTATCAATAATGATACCGACTATGCTTTTTAGGTAATACCTAAGCAGGGCTGAGTTCGAGGTCCGAACTGACGTGATCATCATCCGAGCCGATATGCTTACAACCCGAGCCGAGGTGACATTCGTCCAAACCGAGATGATTGATATCCGAGCCGAGATGATCTCCATTCATACCGAGGTGTACTTTGTACCTGCCCCTTGTGAATATGGCACATCATCTGACCAAGTCTGCCACTTGCTCCCTGTCGATTCCAATGTCGACCTGCTCTTGTCTTTTCACAGCCGCCTAGACACTATACGTATGAAAAAATGAACGCCTATGATCATAGGGGAATGGAACGTCTCCTTCTTTTTGACTGCCACGTGTTTCGTCTGATCAGTTTTTCTTGCACGCTTTAATCATTGCTTTTCTGTGTTAATGACGCTTTTGTCCCTTTGCGTCTTTTCATACCCAGCAGTTATTACTCAATAATTTTTGAATTCTGGCGGTTACACTTCTTGTTTAATGCGCCCTTTCCGTTTCGTTTCATTAAAACACTTTCGTTTCGCATTGCCCTTCACATCCTTCTGCATTTTCATCTTTGTGCTTTTTCTGCATCCGTAGCGTCTCTGCTTTCTTGCTTTCCTGCTTCTCCCAGCGCTTTTTCTGGAGTTCTGTTCTTCGCCATCACTACTTTCCTTGCCATCTTCAGGTATCTAACTGCTCACTATCTTCTTTCTCTTGCTATCATTATAATTGTTTTTATCTTCTCTTCTCCTGTACGAATCCTAAATATCAACCCCTTCTGCACATTGTTTACCCCTTCTCGTTCTTCAGTTTCTTGTGCCTCTTTTGTTTTCCACCATGAAATATACCCCTGAGCAAGAAAAAGAAATTCGCGATGCTTGTTCCCCCCGTGCTGCCTTCTGGCTTACGGTTTGCCCCTTCCTGAGGAAGAGAAAAGGAAATCTCTGCTTCATGGCCCTTCAGGTCCAAGCAATTCCAGAGCCTCTACTCCAAAACCTCCTGTCCCTCCTAGATTAGGTCCTAGCCATCCCCATCCTCCTAGGTTAGGGCCTTCTAATTTGGGGTCTTCATCGCGTCAAAGAGCAGCAATTCTTGCTTCTCAATCTAAGGCTACTGGATCTAGGGCAGCCCCTAAGGATTCCATCCCTTCCAGTAATGCCCCTTCAGATGATTTTGAAATTTACCCCCTAGCCGAGCCAGGTTTCGAAGTTCAATATGAACATTGTTCGAAATGCATTGAAGAATTTATGTACCTAGCCAGTAGGGATCTCAATAAGCAGGCCGAAGATCTATTAGACCACTGTCATCACAATCCAATATGGGTCCCCAAACCTGTCCCCAGTGAAATCCCTATCTCCTCACTCCAATCAGATTTCAATACCGGGGTGCCGGCTGCTGCTGAAGAATCCGCAATGCCGACTTCGGCCTTTTCTCAACCCAATCCACTGACAATTCTTCTTCCAGGTACTTGGCTGATTATTTCTTTTATTGTTATAGGTAGCTATGGATCCGACCGTCGCCAGAACCGTTGACGAATCCGCAACCGGGTCTTCTTCCCAAACTATCCCCCCTGCTCTGACAGGTAGGTTCCCCTGGGTTGCTCATAAGGTGCTACAATACACCTCAACGATGAGTTCCGAGGATCTTGCATCCCTCCCCCTTGGGGATCAGGAGGGTTTCCATATTTGTCTTCCACGCCCGGGCGAGCCTGTGTGCTCTACCCGAGAGGGCAATGATCCTAACTTCTTTTTGTTTTATAGAGATGTAGTCACTCGGTTGGGAGTCCGACTTCCCTTTACCGACTTTCAAATGCAGGTCTTAGATTATCTGCACGTCGCTCCTTCCCAGATTCATCCGAATGGCTGGGCTTCAATGCAAGCCTTCGAAATTCTGTGTCAAAAATTGGAGGTTCTCTGCACCTTTTCTTTATTCTTTTATTT
>PYAF01005992.1:927934-939649 GCA_007407185.1 Glycine tomentella
TTCAGAATTTTCCTGTGCCGCCGGAGTGTTGACCGGCTCATGAACTGCGGGTCCCGCACGGGATGAAGCCGTGTGAGACAGTGCATCTTCTGCCACCACATGCTCCGGAATAGGATTCCTGGGTGGGTCTTCACGTCCGATGTTCCGATGCCTCCTGGTATTAGCCATTGAGAGATGGTGGGATTCGAAGTTTATCGTTCCCCACAGACGGCGCCACTGTTCTGTTCGACGAGAACAGAAATGTCCAACAAGTGGTGTTGGATTATTTTATGTTGGATCGAACTCTCTCTCTCTCAAGAAGCTTATGGAAATGAAGCAACTCGAGGAAGAAGATCACAGCACAATAAACACGACACTTTGGGGGGGGTGCGGTGTGTGCTTGTGTAAAGGAAAAGAGAGAGCCAGAATTGTGTACCTTTCACCATGGATGAAGCAGTATTTATATGCTGATACCTGAACGCTGATAACGGTCCTTGAGGCCCCATTATCTTAGTCGAAACGGTTGAGTACAACCTCCTTCCTTGATTTACGGAGATCGTGATAACTGGAAAATACTAACTGCATCCCTTATCTCTGGGGTGGTTACTTAATGAAGAAGAACATAATTATTAAATAAAATATTGTTTTATCCGTAACACCAACCAATTTAATTTTTAAAATTATAAAATATCCCTTTAGTCTTTTAAAATATTAAACATCTATCATTTTAATCCTGAGTTTTAAAATTTTGAAAACTAAATAACAATTATTTGATTATAATAGAAATTAAACTGACATTTCTTATAATTTCAAAGAATGCATTAACCTATGTAGGAAATTCAAAATAGGAGGTTTGATAGGAGAGAAGTTTTTTATTTTTTTAAAATCATATGTTAAAAAATTGGTGTGCATTTAAAAAAAAATAGCATTTCTGGAAAGGGATATTTCCTGAAAATGTTATTTAAAACTTTCTCCCGATAGGAGGTTCTTAGAGATTGTTTGATTTGTCCATTTTTTATTTCCATTTTCAATGAAAATAAAAAAATTGGATTAAAAATATGAATGATTCAAATTTTGAAAATGATTTCGTTGAAAATATTTTTAGTAAACAGTGGAATTTTGAAAACACAAAATCCATGCTCTTGGCATTTTCACTAAAATGGGAACGATTCCACCGAAAACATGGTGACCTTGAACGTAATTATATGAAGTTTCCTTCTTTCCCATAGGCAGATTGTTCAGCGGTTAGGTGTGCTGCACTACCCACTTCCTCAAATTTGTTTCCCGTAACAACCTCAATGTATCTTCTCACATTTTCTTTCAGTTGTTCTATCCCTAGTTTTTACTTATTCCACCTCCTAGTGAGCTCATTATTTTTGTAAATTGTGGGAGACAACAAATAATAATGTAATATGAAAATAATATTTTAAATCTTTGTCTTATATTTATATTTTTCTATTTATTATATGAAATAATACAATGGTTTTGATAATTATTGTAAAGGAAATATATTATAATTTTTATTTGAAAATTATATATAAAATTTATACTGAAATCATTTCATAAGCTTTTATTGAAAATAATTAAATCAAACGCATTTTCAATATTTTTACTTTTTGAAAACAGGAAATAAGAAATTAAACCAAATAAATTTTCTAAACTTTAAAAATATGAAAATGAAAATTGTTTTCAAAAACTAAAAACAAGAAATGAAAAGAGAAAATGTTTTCTCAAACCAAACAACCCTTTACTTTTTCGAGTTTAATTTATCTTTTACTATAGTAAAAAAAATCATGTTATTCTTTAATAAATTATACAATGTGATAAATAATTAAAATAATCAATAAAAATATATGTAACTCTTTTATTTATAAGAAATTTATCTAAAGATTTTTAATTATTAATCAAACAAATTTTATTTATTCTAATTAAACATGATTATTTAGAATCATGATTGTAGAGCATAAAAAACTTATCTCCTATACCATACAGTCCCTAAGGTAACGCTTGATTTTTTATTTGGGATGTTGAAACTCGGTTTGGATAATAAATTCAGTTTCCTAACATATTTGATTATATTAAAGATATACATTTTCACATTAAAATGTCATATGAAAACTCAACTTCATAAAATAAAAGCATAACATTTTTACATTGGTATCCGATCATAAACTATTTATATGAGGATAAATTCATTAATTTTTACAATAATTACTTTAAAATCATATTAATAATAATTTTTGATTTGTTGATTGTGTAAAAAAAACAATAACAATACATAATTATTGAACTCTAAAATAATGCAAGGTAATCCAAAATTTCATCAATTATTTTTTTTCTAAAATAACAAATAGAAAAAAAAAGGTTAGAATACCAACTAGTCTTATTTTGTGAGTGAGAAAAACAATTCATTGAAGTGTGACTCATACTAAACACTATCAACTGACATCACATCCCATATTAGCCCATAGTCCCATATAAACCCAAAAACACTCCTTTCATCTACAAATAGAAAATTATCATCCAAGACAAGGCATTTGCTTTCTACACCATTCAGTTTTCCAATACATCCAACAATTTTTATTTAATCCCAAAAGTACCCTTCATTGTTATTTGCTGTTGGTGTTACCCGTTTTTGGTCATTTGGTTTCAGCAGCTTCGTTGTGGTTTTGTCTTGAATGTTGTTCTCTTCCTTGTGAGGCATTGGTGTTGATTTATTGGCGGAGGTCGTTTTTAGTGGTGGTTCTTCGTTCACTGGACGTTTGACATCGTCAGAGAAGGTAAACGCACTTTACAGTTTTACACAATCTGTAATTCGTAAGAAGCATACGGATTAGCTAATCCATAAGAAGCATACGGATGAGCTAATTTGTATGCTTCATACAGATTACACAATCCGTAAGAAACATACATATTTTTAATTTTTAAAATATTTGTTTTGATAATTATTTATTTATTTAAGCATATATATATGTGTGTTTATTTATGTTACAAAAATAATTATAAAATAGCCTTGGTATTCATGTTATGATGTAAGATTATTATTAATTATATAATAAATGAAATAGCAAGTGAAATGGGTAGTGAAATTTAATAGTTGATACATGTTTTATTGTGGATACAATTGGTGATTATTGTTAACACTTTAATGTTAATAATGAATAATTTTTTGGATGGTTTGTTAAGATGAACAACGATGAGTGGATGTATGATACTATTGTGGATGAAGAAATGAATATGAATGAAGAGAATGGAGAGGAAAGTGCTTCATTTGAAAATGTGAATTGTTCAGTTGATTGTTCTGATGCCTTCAATACCTATGAGGTAATTAAATTGTTTTGTATTTTGTTAAACTTGTACAATGAATGATTGTAGAATTTTTAACATGTATTATGTGTTTCTGTAGGTGTTTAATTCCCGTGATGATGTTTTTAAATGGGCTCGTTCTGTTGCATATGATATCGGTTTTGTGGCAGTGATAATCAGGTCTGACACATCAACTGGAAAAAAGAGGAAGGACCTCGTTTGTTTTAATTGGTTGTGAAAGGAGTGAAAAATATAAAGCATACAGGAAAGATATAGTAACGACAATGACTAGTAGTAGAAAATGCAATTGTCCTTTTAAACTGCGAGCGAAACCAGTCCCAGAAGGTGAAGGGTGGACAGTGAAGTTAATAACTATAGAGACATGTTGATTGACAAGTTATTTTGTGTCCAACACTGCATGGTTGAGTCAGCCGATTGGACCTTGAAGAGACTACTACAAAATAGCCTTGGAGATCTATGTAGTATTTGGGATGCCATCAACAACATGATCACTTTGCATCACAGTGAAATAAAGTCATCATTTTAGCGAAGCACACACGTGGTCAGACTTGTGTTTAGAGTTACCTTGTACAAAAAACATATCGGCATGGTATCAAGGTATGTGTTAAACCAAATTGCTGTGGAGTTTGAGCAAGTCAAATATGTGGGTATTGAGAGTAGTCATTGTGGTTGTGTTATGAGAACAATGTATGGTCTGCCTTGTGCATATGAGCTAGCTAGGTATGTTGCTGGTAGTATACCGCTTAACACCGCACATATTTTGGCAGAGGTTAAATTTTTTAGACGAAGGTGTAGTTGAATTAGAAGTCCAAATAACCGAAGAGATAGATGTCATATCTAAGCGGTTTGAAAGTCTTGATGTGTGTGGAAAAGTGAGTCTGAAGAGTAAATTGAAAGAACTTGCATATCCTGATAAAACGTCGATGTGTCCTCTAAATGAAAGGTCAAAACAAAAAGTGCTCTAAAGAAACAGCAAAACAAATACCAAAGATCAATGAAGAAGGATCCTTCTTACTTTGAACATGTGGATGCATTACATTCTGTGCATTATTTGTATTGGTCATGTATATGGCAATCACTTTGTACAGGTATAACAATAACCGTTTGACTCTATTTATTGATGGATATTTAAACCAGATGCTCATCAAGGTATATACCCGTTGGTTATTGTAACAGGTTTTTTTGAAAGATAGATTTTATATGCCATCAATAGCTTTGTTATGGTCAAGACACAATCACAATCAAGCAAAGCGGTGGCTGACACCTTATATAAGTCGAATGCAAGCGTACACTAATTTGATGATGTTGCGGACACAACATGTTGATTTGCAAGATGACTGACCATTTAGGTTATTGTTTGTATGTGTTGTCAACCATGATAGACCATTTGCTTAAACATGGCAAAAGAAGTTTACTAGGTGGCACAAACTTAAGTGTGGTATACATATTAAATCGTTCGAAAACATAAGTAAATAGAACTCAGTCAACAAAATGATATACATATTGTCAATATTCAACACTCAATAGTCAATATGAAAATGTCCTCAATGTCGTTCAGCATCATATGTTCCTTATCGATCCCTCCTATGCCTAGCCCGCACATACACAATTTTGTCCTCAGTAATACCTCGAGCTAATGTAAGACACTGGTCTATTATGTTGTATGCATTTGTGCCA
The DNA here is from genome assembly GCA_007407185.1 of Glycine tomentella. Taxonomy (NCBI): domain Eukaryota; kingdom Viridiplantae; phylum Streptophyta; class Magnoliopsida; order Fabales; family Fabaceae; genus Glycine; species Glycine tomentella. Next base: position 932,918 of record PYAF01005992.1, read on the forward strand.
GCTGTTACCATCCTCATGTCCATCATGTGTTGCAATCGGGCTGCAATCTTTTGGCATACAGCCTAAAGGAAATTGAGTCAACAAAATGCAATTAATTAATTATATTAAATAAACATGTCTTAAGATAGGTATAACTTAATGCCAAGACTTTCATACCACTGCATGTTGCGGGGTGTCACTAACATCAGAGGCTGTTAATGATAGAGGTGGAATAGGGTCAACCACCGGAGGATGTATGCTAGTATCTCCATCAGCAGGCGGAGTCATGAACGAGTGAGACATCCGATAAAATCATTGTAGATACCCACCAACAGACTCACTAGGAAAGGTCACCTCGTCTCCATTAGTTGCCAGATACTGTGAAAACTGCATCCATCTTTGATAAACATCTTTTGTGGATGCACCTACATAGGCTTCGACTTCTGGAATGCACTGAACATAGCCAAACTGACGAAGCACCCTCTGGGGTTGGTGGGACACAATGTATGGACTCCATCTAATTTGACATGAAAATAGAGATATTACCTGGAACTCTCTGATACCACAGTGGCTAACATAAAGTGTCCAACAAACGTCATTTGTTGCCAACCTATCCAATCGCCTATGATAGGTGGTCAAAGGTAAATACTTTGCATCCTTCCATCGGCAGGCACGTGGTAGAGTTTCCTGATATTGCTCATTTGCTATCACATTCCCAACAGTCGGGAAATGCTCATAAATCCAACACTACAGTTACAAATACGTACACCACAATCATTTCATATATAGTAGACATCAAAATTCAAAAAAAAATGAAATACACAATCGCCTATGTCATCAATACTTGTAAAAGAGTAATATAGCCGACAAGATGCTTGTCGTGGTGCTGACATGCATAATTTAAATTCTCGTACATGTGGACAAAGCTGCTCCCCAGGAAAAACCCCTACATTGCTCCAAATCGCGAAATGTGTTCAGGTATACAACACTGACATGGGTCACACTCTTGTTAGCAAAGAGCGTGCATCCAACAAGATGAAATAAATACGCTCTGGCTGCAACAATCCACTGCTTTGCCTCAAAGCTGACATGGTAAATGTCACGCAACCATGAAAGTCGAACATATGCCCCGTGGCATTGCTCGCACTCAGCCTGTGCTTCTTGGGCAGTCACATCAAGCAGATCAACCAACAAATGCACCGCCTTGAAAACAATGAGAATACCCACAATAACCAAGAGAGGTGAATTGGTTTAAACTTGACCTTTTTAAATTCTTAGAAAATCAGAGTTAAAATATCTTATCACAAATAAACCAAGAATGCTTCAATCAATCAAATCACTCAGTCCAAGAAAATAATTACAAAAAACACTATTTGTTGAGTAATAAAAAATTCACCAAGAACCACAAATTAAGATAACTTGAAGAGATTAAAAGAAAGTTATGAACATAAGAACTTATATTGGATCACCTCTCAACAAGAGAAGCTGCACCCAGTTTCTTTTAATCAGAACTAGATTAGAGTTCCACTATTCACAAATTTGAGTTCTGACAAGCTTTACAACAATCACCCTTTATTAAACCTAGATAAAGAACATAAATCTAAAATCCTATTAGACTCCTAGTGATCAAGACATGGAGAGCCATTCTCCACTCTTTCCCTCTAGAGAAATCCACTCTAGAAAAAGCCTCAAGAACCCTTGTAATAGTTACAAACAACCAAAATTCTAAAAACGAATTTACAACCAAAGTTAATGAAGAGACAACCTGATGATCCAATGAATATGAATGAATATGATTTATCAATCAGAGTTGAAATGAAAAACATGTTTCAGAACTTCCTCTGCAAAAGCTTTTTTTAAATCTTGCCCAAGAAATTTTTCAATACAACATAAAGATTTGAATACGTGGAACAAGAACTTTAGAACTTAGAGTATCCTTTCTCACTTTTAGAAGGCTTATGAAAACTTTGAAAATTTCGTAGAGTATTGTGTTGTAAGTTTCAGAAAACTCACTAGCTATTTATAACAAACTTTTGTAATTGAATGTAATCGATTAAATCGCTCAAGTAATCGATTAAATTTTCATTTGTAATCGATTAAAAACAAACTTAATTGATTAAAATGTTCTTCAATTTTCTGGAAAGGATATATGAACAAAGTAATTGATTATTTCGACCTGTAATCAATTACTTCAGGGATACTTCTTTTCATAAATGAACTAAGTAATTGATTATAGATAAAAGGTAATCGATTATCACAGTCAAGTCATGTTCTGTATTTTTACTGATGAATTAAGTAATCGATTACATATAAATGGTAATCGATTATCACAGTCAAATCATGTTCTGTATTTATATTAATGAACTAAGTAATCGATTATATATAAATGGTAATCAATTATCACAGTCAAATCATATTTTGTGTTTATACTAAGTAATTGATTACTTAGTGGTTGTAATCGATTAAAATGTTCTTTACCAATTAAGTAATAGATTACCAATATGTGGTAATCGATTAACACAGTTCAAAAAGGTTTTTCCAAAAACTTAAATCGTGAAATCTTGACTTTGATGCAATCATGAAATCTTAAACCTTTTTCACAAACCATGTGCTTTTGTAAAATCATGAATGCAAGTAAATGAATGTTTATGCAATGTAAGGATCAAAGGATGATTCTCTCCTACATCAAGCAATTACAAATGCCTTCAATTGAATGGCATGAACAAAGCTAAAACACTTGTTCATCTTCAGCATGTATCTTGATCCACATTCATGCTCCCCCTGTATCTAACACGCCTCATTATGTCAATTGGAACATAACTTTGAAATGCCCCTAACCTATCAACACTGATGTATCTTCCATCCCGTCCGAAAAATCTGTTACATCAATCCCAACATCCTCCGTAACTTCGATGTAAGGATCTTCACGAACGTCCTCAGCAAGAGCATCCTCCGGAGTAGCTGCAGTTGCCCATTCTCTTCGTGCCGATGTTGTCAGCCTTCGACGTTCACCAACATTCTCAGCAATAGAAGGCGCATCCTATGGAGCTGATGTATGTCTACCTAATGCTCTGTCAACTACTCTGCCTAAAGCCCGACATAAGCCTCTTGTTTTAACCATATTCTACAAATTTAAAAAATACTTTGTCTAACACTTCAAACCACCGAATTAATATATATATTTTTAAACCTTATGTAAATTAACAAAACAATGAAATACATGAAATAACAAATAAATAAATTACAATTTCCTCCTACAAAATAAATTAAACATTGATTCTAATGAATACATAATGGGTCACAACCCATCCATCAATACAAGACTAATAAAACGTGCACAATTCTACAAGTACAACTATTTCTCTAAACCCTAAACATATGAATCAAATGCTAAGATGCCAACATACTACTTGACAACATTTGATTATGCACGCACAACCCAACTGTTTCACAATTACATATAAAACACTACACTACATATTATTGGATTTGCAAATCCGTAAGAGTTACATGGATTACACAATTCGTATAAGGCTTACGGATTCACCAATCTGCATGCCTTATGCAGATTGTGTAATTCGTGTAACTCTTACAAATTTGAAAATCCGTTAAACTCTACAAATTAAACATGCACCAGGCACTGGAGGCGACACCATGCGAAATGCTGCAGTCGAGAAGAATGAAGATGACGAGAAGACAACGTCCACAAGAGCAAATGGTGCAGGCGGCAAACGATGAAGGCGCAGCAAACGAAACTGGTGCACGGGGAGATGAAGGAAACTGGTGCAGCGAGAATAAGCGATGTGGTATTTTAATTTTATTTAACCTAGCAGCAGGGGTATTTTCGGATATCCACTGTGGAGTGTAGGGTGTATTGGAAAAGTTACTGGCGCAGGAAGCAAAGGCCCGAGGCCAGTTAACCTCTTCTCACTTGACCATAACGTTTATTATAATAAGTCAAAGAATCAGCAAGTAGTAGAAAACATTAAACAACTTCATCAAATAATTTAGAAAATCACATCACACTGGCCAATTAGATCAAATGCAATATGTGATTTGATGTCCCTTATCCAGTTTAACTACAATTTATCTAAAGTTTAATCATTAACCATGTGTTTGGATAAAGTTTAATCATTAACCATGTGTTTGGATGGCGATATTTAATAAGGTAATTCATTTTTTTTGCTAACTTTAAATTGCTTCATAGAAAAACCTCTAGTTTGGATAGGATATTTGAAAAGAAATTTAAATTCTGGTATTTTTATAGGGTATTTTAATCAGGTAAAATGTATGAATTTCTAATTCTCTCAAAATCTAAGGAATTTAAATTTTGTTTTCTCGGAAACGCTTGCCCAGGCTCTTGCAACTCATGCCTCCCTAATCTTGCAACTCTAACTTGACACTCCACTCACAACCCTCTCGAGCTTCACTCTGCTTTCTCTCATGGTGGTTCAAAACTTGCTTTCTCTCTCATGTGGTATTTTTGTGAATTTCAATCATAGTACAATCCCTTCCATGGAAGTGCCTCTTTCTCCTATGGCGACGGAGAACCGTCTTTATGTTCGACAAAAACCTTTATTGACAGACGAACTAGTGTCACAGTTGTAATCATCGGAGAAGAAAAGATCTTGGTTGGAAAAAAAATGGATGAACCTGGCCATGGTTGAATGCGGTGGCGATAGAGATTGACGGTTCATCAAAGTTCACGAGCACAATGCCAAACTCTTCTTGTTTCTTCTCATCTACCTTATGCTTCTTTTTGTTTTCGCTTTCAATGTTTGGACATGAAATCTTGTGTTCTGCGTTTGCATTTTGAGATGTATTTTTGTAGTAACAAAATTGAAAGGATGATATTATTTTTTAATTGTTTAATATTGTCTAATATAAAATTTAAATTATTTTTAAATTATTAGATAATTAAATATTGGCTAATGTTTATTTATAGTAAAGTTAAAGTTAAAATTTAATTTAAAAAATAAAATTTTACATTAAGTGGAAATTGTATTATTCAATCCAAACAATGAAATTCAAATACAATAAATTGGGAATATTTTTCAATCAATGTCTGCTAGCAAGGTCTATTGAAAAACCTAGATGGTGCTGGCCAAAAAATAGTTTTTACCAATCTCGGCTAAAAAATAAACCCTAGTCGATGTCAGTCGGAAAATAGCACTAATTGGTGTTGACCTAAAAACATCATTGACTTTGGTCATTTATAAAACCTTGATCAAAATTATCAATATTTATATTTTAAAATTACTAAATATTTAAAATTATTTTTATTAAATATTTTAAAATTAGATAGTGTTTAATTTCTATAAAATTTAATATTGAAATTTTATCTTTTTAAAATATAAAAATGAAATATTGGATATGCAAAAAATTGAATTATCCTATCCAAACAAAAAAAATTTAAAATTCAAGAAATTTGAATTAATTTATCTAAACAAAAAATTTGAAAAATGAAAGAAATTAAAATCAAAACAATTCAAATTCCAAACATTTCAAATTTTCTAAAATTTTAAAATTCCTCGTCCAAACACAAGATAAATTATTTTTCCACATAGATTCTTTTTAAATAAACCTTTTTCGAAACACAATCAGATGATGATCTCAATAATAATTTAAATATTAGTTTGTCACATAGGAAAATACTAGCTCATTTGGCTAGACTTAACCCCAGTTGATAATAGGTTAAAGATGTTATCATCTTAATATTCAATTTAATTTTTATTTTTTTCCCCCTAATTGCTTCGTCATATCACCGTTGAATTATGGTCCTCTCTATCGGCTGGACTCAATACGCGTTAAACTAGAGCTGCCCTACGCACAAACACCATTTGCCTCTGATTGACATAAGTGAATGAGATTCATTCTTATTGTTTAAATTATTTAAAATAAAATCCTTTGAAAAATGATTTTAAAAAAATGGAAAAAATGTATCTGACGGTGATTTTTTATTTTTTATTTTTCAGATATTCCAATATAAGATAAATATAATAGAACAAACTTATAGCAAACTGACTTATTATTAGTTTATCTATATTTCATAAACAATGAACATTAAAGGGTACATAAAAAATAAAACATTAAAGGGAAAATGTTACCGTTCACCAGTTCATCTCATGCTTATGTGTAGGAGATCGATTCGAATTCTTTAAGTACGTAATTTTGGGTTTAATATCGATATTTTTGTATAAAGAAAAATATACTCTTTAAAGTGAGTTCCCACTCTAGCATTTGACTTTACAATGACAGATTGGTCTCACACATACGAAACAAAAAGATACTCTAAAAAGTTATATCTATTTATCAATTTATCTGTAATTGTTTTTACTAATTTATTATTTAAGTTAAATGTAAGGTAATCCAATTTTTTTATATTTTCATTCATAATCAAAAATTGATCACTTTATGACACATGTTTAAGAAAGTTTATTTTAAAAGAATAATTATTTTTAAAAAATTCTTTCAAAGAATTGTAAAAAGAAACGATGCTAATCTTAAATAAACTAATCTAAAGTGTATGTTTACAAATGCTGCCAATATGAACACATGGAAGTGTCTCACCTGTCCAATTAATTATTGATCCTATTGTTATTTGTCTCATTTGATGAATAGCATTTTTTAGTTCTATCCTAATCAAATCCAAATAATTTATGTAACAAAAAAAAAAATCAAATTATTTAGGTTAAGATGAGAGAAAATGAAGGTGTAAGATCATCGTATAAGTATTTCTTTTCTTTCTTTTTT
>PYAF01005992.1:939749-949858 GCA_007407185.1 Glycine tomentella
GAAAAAAGAAACTAATCAAACCAAATTAATGAGTAGAAAAACATTTTTTTATTAGAAATTAGGAATTAATTTTAATTCTCTAAAAATGTCTATAAGCAATTAAATGGACTTAAAAACATCATTTCAAATTATACAATTTGAAATTTTACGTTTTCTTATTATTGAGTAGACAATTAATGCATGTGATTTTCTTTCCATATACATTATAAATAGAGAACCTATTCATGTAACCCATCTCCATTATGCTTAATTTTGTACCAGTTGATTTTTTTTTTAATTATTAATCATATGATATTATGGTATTTTTCATGTCTATTCTAATTTTAAATTATTTTATGTTGAAGAAATATTTTGAACTTTCTAAGCACCGGGTAAGTTCTCTTTGTATCTTTATTTTTATCTCTCTATTATAAAAGTAAGTAGATCTAGGATATCTTTTGTCATTTCATTTTTCTATCTATTTTCATTTATCTTTGTAACTTTATATATATAAAGGAAGTATGTGGGGATCGTTTTGGAAAAATGGTTTGCAATAATGATGCCAAAAAAAAAACTGACCTTAATGGATTGAAAAGAAAAACTAATCGAACCAAAATTAATGAGTATAATTTTTTTTGTTAGGAATTAATGACAATTCTTTAAAAATGTTCATACGCAATTAAATGGAATTAACAAACGTCATTTCCAATTAAAAATATTGAAGCTTTACGTTTTCTTTTCAATGAGTAGACAATTAATGCTTGTGATTTTCTTTTCATATACCTTCTAACTATCACTATAAATACAAAAACAATTCATATAATCCATCATCATTTTATTTTTTTTCTTCATCCAATTGATTTTGAAACAATTAAGATACAATGACAAGTGTAGGATCATCCTCTGAAGGACAAAATTACATAAAATTTTAATTATAAGTGTCTCTTGGATCGGTAGGTATTTTTATATAATGAATTGATTTTTTTTATTTTAATTATTGTAATCATATGATATTATGCTATTTTTCATGTCTATTCTAATTTTTTTTTTAAGAAATATGTTGAACTTCCCAAGCACTAGATAAGTTGTCTTTGTATCTTCATATTTATATATATATATATATATATATATATATATAAGTAAGTAGGTATAGGGTATTTATGTTATTTTTATTTTTCTCTATGTATCTTTATATATATAAAGGAAGTATTTGGGGGTAGTTTTGAAAAAATAGTTTGTGAAAAAAAAAACAATGGGATTTAATTGATTGGAGAGAAAAAAAATCAAACAAAAATTAATGAGTAGAAAAATCATTTTTATTAGAAATTAAGAATTAATGATAATTCTCTAAAAACGTCTATAGGCAATTAAATGAAGTTGTTAAATACACCATTTCAAATTAAAGAATTTGAAGTTTTACGTTTTATTTTTAATGAGTAGACAATTAATGCATGTGGTTTTCCTTTCATATACATTTTGATTATCACTATAAATAGAGAACTAATTCATGTAACCCATCATCATTTTGCTTTTTTTTTTTTAATTTAATCGATTTTGAACTAGTTGCGATACAATTACAGTATAGGATCATCCTCTGAAGTACAAAATTTGACAAAATTTTGCTTATATATTATAGTCACCAACTTTGTAACATCTCAATTTTCCATGTTTGTGTGATAGACAATATCATTGCTTTGTTGTGTGATTGGTTAGTGTTTAGACTATTTAAATGGTAGAAAATGAGATATTACCAAAGGAAATCTTAGAATAGTCAAACTCTTAAGTTTTTAAGCTAAAGTCTAGAAAGAATAAGAATAATTTAGAGAAAATTATCTGGTCAAATAATGGTCAACTCATTAATGACCTATATGTGAATAATTGAATTTTGGTCTAGAAATAGAAATTAGAAGCTTGAAAGAAGAAAATTAGTAATGAATGTAAGGTTAGAAATTAAGGTTGATTAATGGTGATCTAGAATTCATAGAATTAGAAAATGGGTAATTAAGTCATAAGAGTTTAAAGTGAAGGGATATTTGTAAATGACTATACAATTAGTTTAAAAATATAATTTTAGTTTAATTAGTTGGTGACTAGTTAAAGTGTCTAATTATATAATGTAGAATAATTAAAATAAGTTAGAGTTGTAACACCCTAAAAAATTACAACTCATACTGATAAAGAAAACTCTATGTTGTGTCATCTGTGCATGTATGAATTTAATTTCAATTTATATGTTTTTAATCATAAAATTTTGTGTTGTGTATGTGTGTGTATGTATGTATATATGTATGTGATTGGTTTAGTAAAGCTTGATAGAGAAATAGAAACTATCTGAGCTAGATTTTCATTTGTGCAGCACTGTGCATTGAGTCGCAGTGTAATTTATCTCTATGTGAGTGGATTCTGTGCAAGGTTCACTCTGAGTACACATATCCCAAGGGAGGTTAGCACAATCTAGAATATTAGAATAAGATTTACCAGTTTTAGCAAAAATAATTTTTATTATTTTTACCTATGTCTACATTATCCATTTCTAGCTAAACATTTTAAAGCAAAACTACCTACTTATGGCACACTTTGGCACATCCAACATGGCCATAAAATGGTCATTTAATCTTTTCAAGTGAGCTTATCAATAACATTAGGAGTAGCTTTGCATCAGTTTTCATCATTTCTCACTATTTCCTTTCCAAAAACCAAAACTTGAACCTTCATTTTCTTCTTCTTGCACGAGACCTTCAAGGAGGAAGAGACCACCATTTTCATCTTCTTCCAAGCTCCATAATAATGTCTTGAGACTTCTTTTCTCAAAGTGATATGATCCAGCAAGGGTCCAATGACTTCAAATATCTTTTGGATTAGATAAAAGACCCAATGACCAAAGCAAGACCAAAAAGAACTAATAAGTCTTTCCAAAGCTTAGTCATGCAAGTGCCCAAATCAAGAATTGTCTCATTTGTAAAATTTGAAGATAAATTTAGCAAACTTAAATACAATAATTTGAAGAGCACAATGAGCCCAAGAGTTTATACGCAAGATGAATCTATGGGCTAGAGTTTATATGTATGGATTACATAACTTTTGGTCTAAAGAACTAATTAAGGCCCATTTTCTAATTTTCCTTTAATTTTTGTATATTATTTTCACATAATAAGTTTAGATGGTTGTTGACATCTTTTAGGTCTGTTTTTATGTTTTTAGGTTTTCCAAGTTATTATAGTGGTTAATGAGATTTTATTGCTAGTGGATATTTAATGTTAGTGGGAATTTAATTATAAGTGGGAATTTAATTATAAGTGGAAATTAATTCCTAGTGTGATGTTTAAAAGGAAGCATAGCCTATAAATAGTAAGAACTTTGTAGCTTTGAGGAGATTTGAGTTTGAATGAAAGTTTAAGTTTTCTCCTTTTTGTGAGAGCTTCCCTTGATTCTAGGGTAAAGAACTGAATTTAATCTTATCAAGTTAAGTTGTGGTGATTAAATCTATGGCTTATCACTCATCTTCTCACATATATCTTGAGTGTGACATCAATATCCTTCTCTAAAAGAAAACTAGGTCAATTTTTAATTTTGAAAAATTCAAGGCGATCTGTCCCGTTTCCATGTTCATATCACAAAGCTTTGGTAAGAAGCTCTTAAATCTCTTCTCTTCTACTCATTTCTTCATCATTTTCATGCAAAGCCCTTATGTTTGATTCCAAAATTTTTTTTTTCATCCTTTGAAGCTTGAGACTTTAAGATTTGAACCTTTGTTCCTTGACCATTTCATGGAAGCTTCATTTGAGGTAAGGGGAGTCTTTTTCACTTCTTAAACCCTAACCTTGTTGTCTTGGGAAGCTAGGCTTCATTACATGTGATATTTAAAATTTTTGTATTTGCTGCCATGAATGGAACTGAATGATATGTTGTTTTTCTGGAAGTATTAAGGTTAAAAATGAGTTCTTTGAGTGTTAAAACATAGGTTAGCCTTAAATTTCACTTAAATCAGAGTTTTCTAGCAAAAGTTATGAATAAAACAAGTTTTAGAACATTTTACCTGATAAAATCTATCACAAAAGTAATCTGGAAGTGAGAGTTGTATGGAAAGGTTTTCATAAAGTTTTGAACTAAAAAATGAGTTTATTAGGTTGACAATATAGGATAGCATATAAGATTTGTGAAAAACTGATTTCCAGAACACCTAAAAATTTGAAGACAAGTTCAAAAGTGAAACTTTGTGAAACAGGGTGGTAGTTTGGTACTGGATACTAGATGAATTAATTTGGTAATTCTAAGACTAAAAATGGATTTAGAATGAAGAAAACCTTAGGAAAATTTTCAGGGAGCCCTGAGACCTGCTTTAGGATCCACTATGAACTTGTAAGCTAAGACAAACAAAATTACTAAACCCATGAGGACCAACTTTTATTAATTTTCTAATTTGTAATTTGATGTTGTATGTAGTGTTTATGGATTGTGTGATCAATACTAAAATTTATTTCAATTTTTCTCTGATGGTTACTGTTATGCCTCAAAATGTTATGGACATCATTAATGTGATTGTTGAAATATAAGGTGAATGTCATATTTAATGGTGATATTGATTATATGCATGTTTGATGACTAATTTTATGCTTTAAGTAAATATATTTCCTGCTAGTGTGAGTGCTAAGATGTGAATGAATGATGAAATTTTATTATTGCTTATGAATATCTAATATTGAGAGAGTGTGAACTCTGACAATTGTATCTATAGCGTATGATTTATGTTTCTGCAATATATTGATATTAACCTGTATGTGCTTTGGTTTGAGTCAGGGGGTGTCCAACCCTCAACAAATTTCTTGTTATAAATTTTGGGATGTTGTAAATATAGCCGTTATGCTATCGAATTTTTGGTAGATTTGTTTGAAAGTGATTTTTATCAGTTAAGGGATCTAGAATGGTTCCCTAAGAATAGTACATAGGATTGAGCCTCGTCCCTCGGTGTGTGTGTGTGTGTGTGTGTGTGTGTGTGTGTGTGTGTGTGTGTGTGTGTATAAATGTTTGTTTTGTGTGATGTATGTGGCATGAGGGCTATGCACGCAATGCGACAGAAAGATGCAAGAAGATTGAAGGAAGAGTAAGGAACTGGTAGTTCTACCCCATCAGTGAGATGTCATGTTTTGTTATTATATTTCATTTGTGAGATGGTATGATTATGATTAGATTCTGTCTATGAGATGGTGATGTATATGATTATGGTCCATCTGTGAGATGATGAGATTTATGTTGAGAAATGGATGATTTACAGGGTACACTAGGGTATAATGGGCTGAGGGGTTCGAAGGACCTGGGGGAATTAGTGAGTGGTGACTACCAACATTTGGTGCACTCATTTGATGCGAGGAACACAAGCCTCACTTTGCTACTCCCAACGAGTTTCGAGTCTATACTTTTTGGAGTGGGGAACTTAGGGATCGGTATACGTTGTACCCATATGTGTCGATCACTCCTAACTATCATCCATGTGGATTTGTAAAACCACTAATACCTGGGAGACTTGGTGGCATTGTTGGACCCTATTATTTGCCGAGTTTGGCAATCAGCTATCCCCAGTGTGATTATCAATGATGTCAAGTATAGTATTTATCTATTTCAAGAGTAATAGTCAGTATTGTTAAGTACTATAGTCATTTATGTCAAGTGTGATAGTTATGCAGTCTAGGGCATTAAGAATGTTGTTTGCCTAGAAAAATCATACGCCACAATTATGTAAGTTGCATGTTTTGTGTTTTCTTTGTGGTGTTTGAGGAGTAGAGGACTCAGCCCTACAACCAACAACATTTAGGTACTGATGTCAGAGGAGACCATGATGATCTCATGCCTGTGGAGATAGAGGAGTACAAATAGTTGTTGTGGCAGTTAGAGCCTTCATATAAGGAGGATTAGGATGATCCTTTCGAGGATTCGTCTTAGAAACAGTTTGGATCCTTGGGTCAAGTAGATGTTTACTCTGAGACCTAGGTTTTCTTTTGGATGTATCCGTTTTAGAGTTGGGTGTACCTAGGTCTAGATAGTCATATTTATTACAGATTTACATATTACACTTACTTTCAGACATATATGGGTTGTAATTACATTTTTTTTTCTTGTGACACGGTACTATAGTACTTTTTATTATTATGTATGAAGACTCTATTGGTTCACCCTTGTATTTAATTATTCTGTTGCAAGGTTCATATGTTTTTGAAGGTTGCATTTATTGTAAACTTATTTCTGAATTTTTTTTATTGTACTGACTTTAAGGAAATGATGTTAATGTGTTTTTAATGGGATTTATTTACACGATTTTTACAATGAAGTTTATCAGTAGATGTTTTTTAAAAAGTATATTACTTGAGTTTTGAAGAAGATATTAATTTATTGACATGTGATAAAGGCCTATTTTAGTAAAGTTAGGGTTACAATGCTGACACTTATCTTTTTTACTTAAGTAAATTTGTTTGTAAACTTGCCCTAAACCTAGTTGATTTGTATTTAGTACTTGTATGAATGTTGTTTTTCACATTTTGGAAGATTAGTCCAATCATATTTTGTATTTTGAAAGGTTCCGATGATATCCAAAGCATCCAAGCACGCAAAGCAAGCAAAAGGGGCATGAAAATCAAATTTGGGAGGTGTCAGAAGCAAAATGGCCCAAAACTCTCCAAGCCCATGACCTTTCTTCATCATTAAGCTTTTAACTCGCCCAAGCGAGCATCCTCAGGCTAAATCACTCGCCCAAGCAAGCTTCAAGTTCCAAGGAGATATGATTAGCTCGCCCAGGTGATCAAACACAGGAAAAAACACTCGCCTGGGCGAGTGAGCTCAAGCAGGAGGCCAATTCCTATAAATAGCCATGCAAAACTTGAAGGAAAGCATTCCAAAAATGAAATTTCTCATCTAGGAACGAAATTCCCAGCCTTAGGAAGTAGGATTAGCTTAGGATAGTGTAAGGGAGAGTAAGAGAAGTGAGAATTAGTTTGGAAACTCTGTCGGAAAGAAGCGGTGATAGTTCCCTTCATCAATTCTTCGCTTGAGGAGGTGCTCTCCACAATGATTGGCTAGTTTCTCTTAAGGATTGTATGTAATCTTCTTACCCCTATGTATCTCTTTTAATATTTATTTATGCATGAATCTTTTCTATTCCTTATTGGTAATTTCATTATGTTCTTAATGTTTGATTCTACTTGACCACTAGTTTCATGAAATTAGATTCTAAGCTTGACTGGAAAGTTCCTTTAGGATCTGAACTAAATGATTTTACTCATTACGTTACGTTGCTAGGAATAGGACATAACGTTTTGATTGTAAATAGCACGCGATTATGATTATAATGCTGGGATATTTACTTCATATGTGAGGGATCGATATTCGGTAGATATCCTTAGGATTCTTGAATGCGAGGGATCGATTCGGGGTGAAATAATGTGTGCATCAATAAGGATAGAAAATGATTTATACATGGTAAAGTTAATTGAATACTAAGGGTATGAATGATGGAACCCAATCCCACTTTCTCATAAATATATTTCATTTTACTAATTTCGTAATTTTCCGTTACTTTCAAAATCAAATGAAATTCCGCTCATCCTTATTATACATAACTATTGAACTGTTAAGTTGTATGTGGATTAACTGAGTAGCTCAAGTCCTTGTGGAGAAGGTCTTTTATAAATTTTGTAACTTACAACAACAAATTGGTACGCTTGCCAAGAGTCATTAACAACATGTATTTCAAGAATTAATTTATTGACATGTATTAATTTATTGACATGTTTTTACCATCAAGCTTCTTTTTGCCATAGCTGAGCAAATAACTGGTCTTTGCAGCAATTGGATGTTCATAATGCCTTTCCTCATGGCAACCTCAATGAAGAGGTCTACATGGAGCTTCCTCCATGAATCATTTCCACTCAATCCAACCAAGTGTGCAAATTTAAGAAAGCATTATATGGATTGAAACAAGCCAGCAGACAATGGTTTGCATGATTATCCTCTTCATTGCTCAAACAAGGATTTTCTCAATCCTCCTCTAATTCCTCTTTATTTTTCAAATTTAATAATCAACATATATATAACTGTCTTGCTGTGTATGTAGATGATTTGATCCTTGTAGGCAACAATATCCAAGATCTTACTAACACTAAACAATTTCTCCATCAACAATTTCCTATTTGAGATCTTGGCAACCTCAAATACTTTTTGGGATTTGAGATAGGTTGATCACACAAAGACATCCTCTTTGATGCTAGTCTTCTTGCTTCCAAACCAACCACCACTCTTATGATTAAAAACACCAAACTGCATAAAGAGGATTGCAAACCTTATCATGATCCAACAGCTTATAGATGCCTCATTGGTAGATTGCTTTATCTCACCCACACCAGACCCGACATGTGTTATTGAGTTCAGCAATTGAGTCAATTCATCAGTTGTCCTATAATATTTCACCATAAAGCTTCTGTTAGGGTCCTTAGATATATCAAATCCACTCCTACTAATGGACTTCTCTATCCTGCCAATTCACAACTTTAACTTAAGGCTTTCTTCGATTCAGACTGGGAATGTTGTGTGGAAACCAGAAAATCCATAACTAGTAGCTACATTTATCTTGGAGATTACTTAATCTCAAAGATCAAAGAAATAATCAACTGTCTCTAGATCATTAACAGAAGCCGAGTATCATGCCTTAGCCTCAACCATTTGTGAGCTTCAATGGTTAACTTACATCGTAACCAAACTTCATCTTCCCTTTACTCACCTGCTTTGCTTTATTGTGGTAACCAGTCAGCTATATATATAGCTGCTAATCCTACATTCCACGAACGAAGAAATCATATTGATATAGACTGTCACATAGTTCGTAATAATCTTATAACCAAACTTTTTATCAAAGATCAACTTGCAGATATTTTTACTAATCCCCTTGATTATATAAACCTTTCCACAACCTTTTATCCAAGCTTAAGGTGTCAGCTATCCTCTCTTCAGATTGAGGTGGGGTGGGGGTGGGTAAAGGATTGTTCATAACAAAATGTTAGTTATAAATTCTATTATTAGTTAATTCTGTTATTAGTTATTACTATTTACAATTATTAGTTAGTTTATTTTTTTGGGCTTTATCCCTATCTATCTATCTGTATAACGATAGATAAATAGATAGATAGATAGATAGATAAATAGATATATATATATATATATATGTCTTCCTCTTTGAAATCCTCATATTTAATAATATTAATTAAAGGTTTATTTAGTATTTCTTTTATTCTATGATAATAGAATATGTTGAACTTCCTAAGCATTGTGTAAGTTCTCTTTGTATCTTTATCTCTCTCTATATAGAAGTAAGTAGGTCTTGGGTATCTTTTTCATTTTCATTTTTTTTTTCTTTGTATCTTTATATATATAAAAGGAAGTATGTGTGGGTAGCTTTCAGAAAATAGTTTGCAATAATGATGTGACAAATTGGGCTGTAATTGATTGGAAAAGAAATTAATCAAACCAAAATTAATGAGTAGGAAAAATATTTTTTATTAGAAATTATGAATTAATGACAATTCTCTAAAAATATCCATAGGCAATTAAATGGAGTTAAAAATATCATTTCAAATTAAATAATTTGAAATTTTACGTTTCTTGTTAATGAGTAGACAATTAATGTATGTGATTTTGTTTTCATATACTTTTTGATTATCACTATAAATAAAAAAATCAATTCATGTAACACATTGTTAGTATACTTTTTTCATTCAGTCGATTTTAAACTAGTTGTGATACAATGATAAGTGTAGGATCATCCTCTGAAGTACAAAATTAGACAAAATTTTACCTATAATTAACAAATGATGAACGTTTTCATGAAAGTATAAGGAAAAATTTATATTGAACTGAATATTTTAATTCCATGAAATATTAAGAAAAATTTACACTTAATTTTATCATATAAAATATAAGACACAAGGATGGACATTTTTTTATATAAAAAATCAAGTAGAAAGTTTACACTAAATTCAAAGGAATAAACTTATGTATTAAAAAATTTTGGTCCAATCAAAGTTGAAATTTATTTTACATAATTAATATATATCTAATTACATAACAAAAATCAAATTAAATCAACATAA
>PYAF01005992.1:949958-961865 GCA_007407185.1 Glycine tomentella
TTTTTAATTTTTAACTTTAAAAAAATTACAATAAAAAGGTGCGTGGTAAAAAAATTAAAAGCTTTATTTTTATTTAAAACTATATATTTTTTCTAATAAAAAGTATATTTATAATAGAAAAGTATCATAAAAATTAATTTAATTTACATAAAATTAGTTTAATAACAATAATAAGTAAATTAAATTAATTTTAATACAAGTATTTCAAACGATAGTCTTAAAAATGTTAAAAAGGTGTGTATATTTCTATAATATATATAAATATAATAATAGAATTATATTATTATTATCACTATTATTATTATTATTATTATTATTATTATTATTATTATTATTATTATTAAATCAACAGTTTTATTTTTTGGATATGATGCGGGTTGGAATTATCCGTAACATAATCTAAAATTAACCTCAAACTATGTCATGTCTAGTTTCTAAAATGAGTAAATTACATCCGCACATCCTGTGTTTTGCTTAAATTTCACCTGATTCCCCTTCCTTTTTACACCTTACAAAAAATCCCTTAATTGTTTAGCTCACATTACACCCAAACTCCCTCCGTCCTAAACACCATTTAATAATTTAACAGAAAGTAGGTACATACTGGTCATATGACTTTTAATGAAATTTTATGTTTAAAATACGCTTATCTTCTTCCTCTCAACCTGAAAATATTTTAAGACTCTTGTTTCTTTTTATTTTTTCTCTAATTAGACGTGAACTCAGTTTTTTGTTAAACGTGAACCCACCTTCTTGGTACGCAGTATTAACCCTCTTCCTTCTTTTTCTTCAATTTTTTAGTTCAATTTTTTTCTCTGATTGAATATGATCATTTGCTTCAACTTTAGTGTTTTGCTCCTGCATTTATGTTCCTTTGGAATCACACATCAACACTATTTTAATCAACAATAATAAACAAATGATTTTAAATATCATAAGTAGTCCCAAATTGGTCCCCCATTGAAATCCCATTCAGAAATAGACAACAATAAACAATCAAAATTAAATAAATATTCTTAAAAAGTAATATATATACAAGGTCCAATAGTCACTTACAAGTAGAACTCTAGTGTGAACAGAAATCGTGGAACAGGAAGAGAAATAGAGGAACAGTGGAGAACTCGCAAACTGGAAATGGAACGATGAAGAACGGTGAAGAACTCATGAATGGTGAAGAGGAATGGAACGTGAACGTCATGAGAGGAAGATGAACCCGCACCCCATGGACACTAAAGAAAACTCGCAAACAAGAGGAAGATGAACAGTACTTGTGAATGAGGAAGAGGAATGAAATGTGAACCCTAAATTCTAAAACTAATTGGGAGGGGATAATTTGGATTTTACAATTAAAATATAAGGACAATTTCATCTGCTCACATATTTTAACTAACGTTAGTTAATGTCGTTAACAGAAAGGGGTAAAACTAATGTGAAAAAAAAAGGAATATCAGGTGAAATTTGAACAAAACATAGGAGATGCGAGTATAATTTACTCTTCTAAAATTTAAACCCATCAAAATGGACTTTGAGTCAAGTCGCATTAATTAGATGGATAATATAAGTCATGCACACTCCTATTACTACTGCATTTGACTAGTAAATCATGCGCCCATTAATCATGATTGAAATCGTTTGGAAGAACTAATGTATAACTTATTGGACGTATGATATAAACACTTGTACATGTGTTTGAGAGAGCTTATGAAAAATCCTCTACTTTTTTTAGTTTATCTAATACCAAAAAAATAAGATTAGAATTTTAATAATTATTAGTATTATTACTGTTTCCAAATATTTAGGATCTTTTTAAAAAAATATGTCTTATTTATTTAGTTTTTTTAGAAAGTCTCAAGAATATAAAGAAATTAAAATTTTATACTAATTAATATTTTAGTAAATATATTAACATTAAAAAAATTCTATTTTAGGAAAATTAGAAAATATTTTTTGTGTGCTAAAAATAATTATTAGAGTGATTAATTATTATTTGCTATATATATATATATATGTGTGTGTGTGTGTGTGTGTGTGTGTGTATATATATATATATATGCGTGCGCGCAAGCGCGCGTATTATTGTAAAGATTTGAAGTGATTTATTTACTTATCGTTGAAGAAATAGGTCCAAAATTTATTTCGAAGCTAAAAAATAAAGATTTTAAACATTATACAAGGTTGCCTCTCATGGTGGGTTAAGTGTACTTAACCCATTGTGGACTACATTGTAAAATTTGGCGAGGGTGCTTCATACACCATTAAAAATTTCTACTACACCATATATTTTTTTAAAATCCCGAAAATGCCATTGAAGCTTTGGTCACCTATTTGAGTTGAGCTGAAGTGCATTTCAAAAACTTTGGTTGTTTTTGTTGTTGATTTTGGTTCGGCTAAAGCGCATTTCAACAGCATTGGTGATTTTTTGTGGCATTTCGTTCATTTCGTCGGAGTTGTGGGTGGTTGCCGGAGTTGCAGAGTCGTCGACGAAGTGTGCAAAGGTGAGTGGTGTGCGTTGGTTTCGTACGGATTCGGTAATCCATATGAGTTATACGGATTATCTAATCCATATAGATTAGATGGATTACTCAATTTGTATAATCCATACAGATTAGCCAATACAGATTAGGCAATCCGTATGTTTGCAGATTGCTGAATAATAGCCTTTTAAAAATGTAGAAATTGTTGCAAATATGTATTTGAATAAAATTGAGTTTGTTTTGATAAATTATTTGATTGAATGAAGTTAATAAATTTAATTGTTGTATAAAAATAACAATAGATAAAATTAAACAATATAAATAAGGACAAATAAATTATAAGCATCTAATAATAAAAAAACATGAAGTTAAACACATGTAGTTGCACATACTAATAATAAAAAAAAACACCTTGAATAACTTTGATTCACATGAGAGACAAACATGAAAAAAACATAACTTAATAAAATGAAAATAACGGAAGATGGTGTGCATAAGGGGGGCCCCTTATAGGCACAACTTGCTTGATGACATCCTTGAGTGTTTGAATGTTGTATCCTGAAGGAATTTGAAATCTTATTGGATTTGTTCCAGTGAAGGAATAACCCACAAAATTGGCTTGTCGTGGTGTGTTCCACTTGCCGTTGTAATATAAGATTGTATCATGTGTAGGGACGATGGTGAATCGAAGTAGGTTGAGTATACCATCGGGTGTGCTGTTGATGGTACATAATAATTCTATAGGGCTAACACACGAGTATTGCTCACTGCACATTAACATTGTCCAAACATCATGATCATTTCTCAGTTGCAGACAATGAAAAACATATTGTTGAGACACATCTAGGGATGATTGTCGGTAGTAGATTTTATGCACAAATTGGTCATTGGTTAGGAGAAGAGTGTTGTGCATTCTAGTCTTGAGTGACTCAAACGAACACTCATTAGGAACTCGCATTGGTTTTGGAGTAGGACATTGAAAAGAAAACACCAGTTTGGTTGTGTTTGATTGATCCATTTGGAAAAATGAATGCTAATTTGGAGTTAGAAATGGTTTGACTGCTTGTTTCTCCTAAGAATGCCATAGTAGTGAGATTGAATTTTGGTTGCGGAGGTATGTTGTGTGAGAGGGTGTGGTTTTGTTAAGGATGTTTTGTGTTACTTATAGTTGTGTGGTTGTGTTTCTGATAGAAGGTTGTTTGGTATCCAATGTTGATTGAGACATGTCATTATTCAAATTTGTCTTTTATCGATATGGTACATAGTGTTGTCACTTTTGACTGAGGTTTTACCCTTTCACATGTGTTCTGTAAAATTTGTAGCTGGCATGTGTTATGTAAAATTTGCAGCATTTGTCATAGTGTTGTCAATGTCATTTTACCCTTCCACATGGTGTACTAGGCATGTGTTTTTTGTAGCATTCATGATAGTGTTGTCAATGTCATGTTACCTTTACACATGGTGTTTAATGCATAATTTAAACATTATAATTTTATTTATGTTACTAAAAATGTTATTATTATGCGTTTGTATTTTTATAGGTTTCCACATGGAGTTTTTTATGTTAAATTAAATTGTTATTTGTTAGGATGGACAATGATGAGTGGATTTATGACAGTATAATGTTAGAAGAAGTTAATGTGGATGATGACATTGGAGTATACGATGATGCGTTTGAATTCAATGAAGACAATGGTGTAGACCCCGATGTGTTTAAGGATAATGCTTGTTTAATTAATTGTTCTGCAGCGTTCCAAACAAATGAGGTAATTATGTGTATCTGAATGTATTTAAAGTTGTTATATGATTCTATTTAGCATATTAAATATGAATTATCCATTTGTGTAGGTGTTTGAATCGCGTGATGCGGTATTGAAATGGGCTCGTATGGTTGCATTTGAGAATGGTTTTGTAGCAGTCATAATCAAAAGTGACACAAAAACTGGAAAAATAGGAAGAACATCATTTGTGTTAATTGGTTGTGAAAGGAGTGGAAAACATAGAGCATGGAAAAAAGGTTTCACACCTTCAACCACTAGCACCAGAAAATGTGAGTGTCTTTTTAAGCTGCGAGGTAAACCAATCCTGGGAGGACAAGGGTGGATGGTGAAGCTAATATGTGGCAATCATAATCATATTTTGGCTAAGTCATTCTGTGGACACCCATATGCTGGTTGAATAACTGAGGAGGAGAAGACCATTGTTGGTGATATGACAAGGTCCATGGTCAAACCAAGAAATATTCTGTTAACTTTGAAGGAGCACAATGCCGATAATGTAACAAGTTTGAAGCAAGTTTACAATGCAAGATATGCATACCGAACGCGTACAAGAGGCAATAATACTGAAATGCAACAGTTAATGAAACTTCTTGAACGCAACATGTATATTCATTGGCATCGAGTGAAGGATGACAATGTTATACGTGACTTGTTTTGGGCACATCCAGATGCAGTACAGCTGAGTAATGCATATCATATGGTGTTCCTCATAGATAGTACCTACAAAACAAACAGGTACAAACTTCCTTTACTTGACATTGTTGGTGTCACACCTACTGGGTTGACATTTTCAGTTGCATTTGCCTATTTAGAGGCTGAACGCATCAATAATGTTGTCTAGGCCCTTGAACACTTTAAGGGATTTTTTTGAAAAGTGAATTCTTCCCAAAGGTGATTGTTACCGATAGAGATTCAGCCTTAATGAGTGCTGTCAAATGTGTTTTTCCAGATTCAACCAATTTATTGTGTCGGTTTTGCATTGACAAGAATGTGAAGACTAAATGTAAAACTTATGTTAGGCAGAGTCATGCATGGGATTATGTTATAGAAGCATGGGGAAGTCTTGTTGATTGTGCTATTGAAAAGTAATATGATGAATGTCTTATGAAGTTTGATGTTGCACGTGCACCGTGGCCTACGTTTGTTGATTACGTGAAGGACACTTGGTTGAATCCCCATAAAGAAAAATTTGTGACAGCATGGACAAACAAAGTCATGCATTTTGGAAATACAACAACAAACATGCAAGTTTGTTATTTGACATTACTTACATTGACATTTCCATAAGTTTATTGTATTTTTAATTAATTGATTATGTGACCTATATGCAGGGTAGAGTCTGCACATTCGACCTTAAAGCGCCTACTGCAGAATAGTATTGGAGACTTATGCACTGTTTGGGATGCCATGAACAACATGATCACCTTGCAACATAATGAAATAAAGGCATCTTTGGAGAAAAGCACGCATGTTGTAGGGCATGTTTTTAAAGTAACTTTATACAAGAGACTTGTTGGCATGGTATCAAGGTACGTGTTAAACCAAATTGTTGCTGAGTATGAGCGAGTCCATTATGCAGGAAAAAACCCTTCTCGGTGAGGATGTGTTATGAGAACAACACATGGTTTGCCTTGTGCGTGTGAGCTTACTAAGTATGTGGTTGGGAGCATTCCAATTAACATCGTTAATATTTTTTTTGCGGAGATTAAACTTTTCAAATCAAGGTATGCATGATTATGAAGTTACCATAACTGAAGAAATGGAAGCCATATCCAACGGTTTTGAAAAGCTTGATTTGTGTGGAAAAATAACACTTAAGAGTAAGCTTAAAGAAATTGCGTACCCTGATTTGAATTCCATGTGCCCTCCTCCTGATAAGGTAAAAACTAAAGGTGCGTCAAAGAAGAAGATGACAAAGCACGAAAGGTCAATGAGAAGGGACCCGTCTTACTTTGAGTATGTAGACGAGTTTCATTTAGTGCAGAATAGTTGCTCCACTCTAAAACAGTTCATTTCCTCATGTGATGTTCAGATGCAACATGGGATGGTTCCAATGCTAGATCAATTTCATCCATTTATGCAGAAGTTCATCTTGAATGTCACCGATGTCAAAGCAGATGGTAATTGCGGATACCGTGTAATTGCTGCCTTATTAGGTTATGGTGAAGAATCTTGGTCTTTGGTATGCAATCATTTGCTCAGATAAATTGGAGAGTAGACTGATGGATACATAGATTTGAAACCTTAAAGTGGTCCCTACTGGTTGATGGATTGTCGAAGGTAAACCTTTGTTTTGTTTAATCATTATATGCCTTTAATAACAAGGCAAATACTACATATTAAATATAATTGAATAACTGTTTATTTACAGGTTACTATGGATAAGTGGATGGATATTATGGATATGGGCCATGTAATTGCATCAAGATATAACGTGATTGTGGTGTCTCTTTCACTTCAGCAAAGTATGATGTTTTTTCCTCTAAGAATTCAACCCCCTAGAGATCCCCACGTTCATCGCATTCTGTGTATTGGTCATGTTTTTTGTAACCACTTTGTGCAGGTATGACATTTATTTGTTTATTTTACGAGAATACATCAATCTGTAAAACTCATGATTGTTTGATGTTATTATGTATAATAGGTTTTCTTAAAAGACAATTGTCCTTTGCCGTTGACAGCATTCTTGTGGGATAGTCACTGTACCAGCGAAGCACAAGATTGGCCCAATAATTACATTAGTAGAATGCAAATGTATAGTAGATGCATGAAGTTGCGCACTGAACATGTAGACTTATGAGATGTGTAGAAAGATTTGAAATACAATAAATAAAGTGTTCTTTTGCATATTTGTATCAATATATATTTATAAATAATCAAGTTTGTCCAACATGAGAAAAGACATAAAAATAATACATAAATAAGTTTGTTCAACAGTAATATAAATGACTGGTGGGCTACTCAAAGGCTCCTCCGCTATGTATCTCGTGGTCATCTTCCTCGGCTGTAGACAAGGTCGTGGTCCCTGACACTATGAGCTAGGAGCAACATTGCTTGCGTCCTAGAGTATGCTTCGGAGCCCTCTTGTAACCATCCCGTCATCTATGAAGGCTTGCAAGCCCTGAACCAACCGTTGGCAAATAGCCTGCAATTACAATGACATAAACAAAAAAACATTACCCAATGTAATAAAATCTGATAACACACTACATAAATAAATAGAAATATTTTTACCACTGCATATGCTGGATCAGAAGGAAGAGCTGGATCAGAAACATGTGGTGAAGAGGGATGAACATCTGCTGAAGGGGGAGGAGTTGGACCAGAAAGAGGAGCTGGATCAGAAATAGGCACAGATGGAACATGTGACCGGGCCTGTACATACTGTGTTGGAGTCATAAATGGATGTGAGATCTGATAGAACCACTCCAAATATCCAGGAACACAGTGACTTGGATAATGTACCAAGTCACTGGTCAATATAAGGTAATCCGCGAAGTGGACCCATCGCTCGTCAACATCGTCTGTGGAGGGGACTTCCGACTTCGGCAACTCTGGAATCTGCTGAATCTGTCCAAACTGCCTAACTACCCGGTAAGTACCTAACGATGTGAGGGCATTTAATGAAACTGGAAAATAAACTAATCGGCTCAAAATCCCTAACGGGTCGGTGCTCCGCATATGGTGTCCAGCATATGTCATCAGGTCTTAACCTGTCTATACGGGCATGGTAGGTCGTCAACGGTAACGCCTTTGCACTCTTCCAGCGACAGGCATGCGGTTGCGTCTCATCATATGCATCCTCTACACCCCCGTTACCAACAGTGGAAAAATGCTCATATATCCAGCACTACAAATGGAAATGATGAAAGTCAGAAATAATTCAAAACATAAGAAACCTAGACGCACACACAGAGACACAAGATTACCTGTAGTATAGTAATGTATCTAGCTAGATGCTTTCCGTGGTGTTTTGATGCATAACTCAAATTTTCATACATATGCACCAAAGCACCAGCTCCCCATGCAAATCCCGCAGCTTCATCGATGTCCCGGAAAGGCTCTACGAACTGAACGCCCATATGTGTCGCACTCTTGTTGGTAAACAAAGTGCAGCCAACAAGATGCAAAAGATATGCCCTGGCTGCCAATAACCACTGCCTAGACTCACACAACCTAAAATACAGCTCTTGAAGCCAGGATAAACGAACATATACCCCGTGGCACTGTGTCGTCTCGGCTTCAGCTTCATCTACAGTGACATCCAGCAGCTCAACCAGCAGAGTAATAGCCTCTCCGACATCTATCTGGTCATAGGAATGGAACACTCCCATGACAGGGATGTGCAGTAGAGAGGCGACGTCATCCAGTGTAATAGTCAACTCGCCAACCGACAAATGAAAACTGGAAGTCTCAGCGTTCCATCTCTCGACAAATGCAGACAGCAATCCCCGATCTCCAGTCTCCACGGAGTACCGTATCAGCGGACTAAGGCCAGTAGCAGACACTAACCCCTCAATCTCAGCAGCTGGCATCCCGAATTTAGTTACTTTACGTCCATGGGAAGCCAACTTTAGCTCTGTACATTCCTGAAATAAATACATGAACACATGTTTACAATGACTAAGAAGCAAAGATATTATCCTAAACTATATGTGCTTGTCTTATAATTACCTCTCCTGACCAGACTTTAACAACCACATGGTCCGCATAAGCAGTCAAGACTGAAGAGTCTTCTGGACCTCCTAGAAAACCTTCAGTACCTACATCATCCATCACCGGTACATCTATATGCATATGTGGTTCCTCAACTGGAGCATCCTCAACTGGAGGATCCTCAGGAACACTAGCACTCACCCTTTCTCGACGAACGGATGCTGTCGGCCTACGCCGCTCATGAGCTCCACCAACAGGCCACTGCATTCCTCCTCTAGTCCTAGCCATAATCTGTACAATATTTGTTTATATGTTAGATTATCACTTCAGACTAAATCACATACAAAGTTTGATTCAAATTGTAACAAAAGTATCCTATACCGAGTTCAACAAGTACGATTCACATGCATTGTGACCTATCATGTTCAATTCTGATCAAAGAATCCCATACCGGGTTCAACAAGTACGATTCACATGCATAGTGACCTATCAAGTTCAATTCTAATCAAAGAATCTCATACCGGGTTCAACAAGTAAGATTCACATGAATAGTGACCAATCATGTCCAATTCTAATCAAAAAATCTCATACCGGGTTCAACAAGTAAGAATTACATGCATCGTGACATATCATGTCCAATTCTAATCAAAGAATACCATACTGGGTTCAACAAGTAAGATTCACATGCATTGTGACCTATCATGTCCAATTCTAATCAAAGAATCCCACACCGGGTTCAACAAGTACGATTCACATGCATAGTGACCTATCATGTTC
Organism: Glycine tomentella; assembly: GCA_007407185.1. Lineage (NCBI taxonomy): Eukaryota > Viridiplantae > Streptophyta > Magnoliopsida > Fabales > Fabaceae > Glycine > Glycine tomentella. The sequence goes on from PYAF01005992.1 coordinate 959,647, forward strand.
AATTCTAATCAAACAATCTCATACCGGGTTCAACAAGTAAGATTCACATGAATAGTGACCAATCATGTCCAATTCTAATAAAAAAATCTCATACCGGGTTCAACAAGTAAGAATTACATGCATCGTGACATATCATGTCCAGTTCTAATCAAAGAATACCATACTGGGTTCAACAAGTAAGATTCACATGCATCGTGACCTATCATGTCCAATTCTAATCAAAGAATCCCACACCGGGTTCAACAAGTACGATTCACATGCATAGTGACCTATCATGTTCAATTCTAATCAAAGAATCTCATACCGGGTTCAACAAGTAAGATTCACATGAATAGTGACCAATCATGTCCAATTCTAATCAAAAAATCTCATACCGGGTTCAACAAGTAAGAATTACATGCATCGTGACATATCATGTCCAATTCTAATCAAAGAATACCATACTGGGTTCAACAAGTAAGATTCACATGCATCGTGACCTATCATGTTCAATTCTAATCAAAGAATCCCACACCAGGTTCAACAAGTAAGATTCACATGCATAGTGACCAATCATGTCCAATTCTAATCAAAGAATCCCATACCAGGTTCAACAAGTAAATTCACATGCATAGTGACCGATATGTTCAATTCTAATCAAAGAATCCAATACCGGGTTCAACAAGTAAGATTCACATGCATCGTGACCTATCATGTGCAATTCTAATCAAAGAATCCTATACCGGGTTCAACAAGTACGATTCACATGCATAGTGACCTATCATGTCTAATTATATTAAATTTTTTTTACTCAAAAATAAAAACAAGACCGATATATATATAGGAATATCTCTTCTCTGGCATCGTTTTGTTCAAACTATACCGACGTTATTTCACCTATATATATAATAAATGCATGTCTGTTGTCTAGGCACATCAAAATCTGTATCGGTAAAGACACGCATGCTTGTGTACTTTCCTATTTTTATCACATGCTACTAATGCTATATCTCCTTGTAACCAGTAATAATGCCTTCGTCATTATAAGATAGTAAACATACACTATCCCTTTAGTAGTTTATCATACTAAGTTGTTATTATTATAATTATTCTGTGGGTCTTTGAATATTTGATAATTTCTAATGAATTAAGTTTCTGAACTATTGAGATAACTTTGATTCACAGGCATAGTGACCTATAAACTCCAATTCTAACCGGGTTCCACAAGTTTCATTCACATGTATAGAAGCACATACAATCAATAGCGTATCATCATCAACACATGCATAACAATTCAAAAATGATGTTCCTAATTATTTAAAAAGCACAGCATCATCAATATTTGGATAACAATTGTAAAATTGTGCTCCTAATCATTTTAAAATCATTATTTAAAAAAAATTGCCTAATATGGATTGGGCAATCCGTAAGAGATATACGGATCAGGTAATCCGTATAACCCATATGGATTGGACTATCCGTATGGATTATACAGATTACCTGATCCGTAAGACTAATACGGATCATATTATCCATAAAGACCATACGGATTGTCCAATCCGTATGCACTTCACGGTTTGTCGAATCCGTACGACGCCTCCACTCCCATTCACGACCCAAAATCACAAACCTTACCTCACACCGGCGTCGCCACCAACATCCGACCACACCACCAAGCACGATGGACAAAATGCGGCTCCAATCAACCAATGCAAATCAATCACCACCAAGCAATGCAAATCCACCAGTTAAAACGAAGAACAAGAGGCGCGCGGAAGAGGGAGAAGAGAAAGAGTAAAGATTTTAAATTAAATATAGAAGGGTAAAATTCGAAATTCACTATAGCTTAATGGTGTAGTAGAAATGTTAAATGGTGTATGAAGTGTAATGTCTAAAATTTTTCGCTTGTTTTATACAGAAATTTATTTACCAAATTGTTTTTCTTCATTTTTTTTTAAAACAAACTTCCAATGAAACTTCAAATAAAATAGTTGCCATTAAATATTTCTTAGTACAAAATAAAGTATCTACAGTCCATTATAATAATATTATTCAGATACAAACCATAATATAGTTCGAATACAGACCAACAACCCAAAATAGTCCAATACAAATTTCATGGCCTCAGAGACAATAGTACACCAAGCATGGAACACAAATCATCCAAGCTTCTCCATCACCATTTTAGCTTAATATTTCACTGTTCCTCTGCTCGCCCAACAGATTGGGGTCATCACAGG
>PYAF01005992.1:961965-980015 GCA_007407185.1 Glycine tomentella
GGTTTTATAGAAATGAAATCCTAGAAATCTTTTGGAACTATCTTAAGTGTGACAACATTCTTAAAATGTCACATAACTTTCTTTCAATATTTTTATCTAATTTTTTCATTGGTTCATTTTATTTTTAATTAGTAAAATATCTAGACTACTTTATTAAAGAATCTATTCCTCTTATAATTAAGAGAAAATTTCACAGATCCCATCTTTCCTTTTTCTTGTGCTTTTATGAAACTCAGATTATTCTAAATTAAATCCTTTTTGAAACATTTTCCAAAATTTCTAAAAATTCTATTTCATGGTTTTTCTTTATGAACAATGTTAATAATTTCTTATCTAGGAGCATACTGTATTTTTGCCAGGTGTTTATAGCATTATTGAGGCTATATGGCTTTATCAGAGCCAAAGGGTATTTTGGTCATGTTGCAAAATGTCCAGGGGTATTTGTGTCTTTTTCTTAAAAGGGACATTTGTGTCATTTTCAAAATGTTCAAGGGTATTTTTGTCATTCTATCTTGAAATGCATACTTACAGAAAATTCACATGTATATGAAAATATGAGGGTGTTACATGAAGCACCACTCAAATTTTGCACGATACCTTTTCATTCATATGGATAACACATGTTGATTATTAGTTTAGGAACGGGGCTTTTGCCAATGGCATCCCTTTGTTCCTAAGTACACCCTCCTACTTTCATTTTGTTTAAAAAAATACCCTTCACATAAACACATTTTTGTAGGTGAAGACACAAGATGAAAAAAAAATTCCATTTTGCATTGGGGAGTGCACTAAACTATTGATGATACAAAACAAAATACAAAAAGGGAATGTATTTTCATTGTGTTAAGAATACAAAATGAAAATGTGTTTCTATTTTGCATTGTGAACTAACAAAATAAAAATTTGATTCCATTTTACATTAGAAAATTGGAGTCACCTGACAGTAAACACAAAACATGTTAATCTATATAAAAAATTAATACCAACAAAATGTGATCATAAAGTTAATAGGTCTAGTATCAGTGAGTTTGTGGTAAATAATACTATTACAATTAGTCTTTAATAATATCAATTGAACCTTCATTTTTGCAAGTTATTCTTAGAACTAGACGATTCATTCATTCTCTTTGTTTTGATGAATAACAAGATAAACAATTATGAATACCAATGATTTACATGTAAGAGTATGGGACACATCATATGGAAGCATTATGGTAATAACTTTCCATTCTTCAAGCTCTGTTTATGATTGTTGACCAATCTATAATTTAATACTTTTCTGCAAAGCAATACCAAGTGTCCAATGCAATGCTAATAAAACAAACATTGAAAACTAGTGGATCATCCACTATGCTTATATCACGTGTCCAAAAGGACTCTTAAACACTTACATAAATATTTTTATCTCTTATAAGAATAGTCTGATAACGAGTGGATTCATTATTACTATGATTTGTCTGTTTTAGATTGTTCTCTATTACTTTACTTAAACTAATGGTTGAATTCCGCATGATTGAGATAGATTTAGAAATGATTTATTTAAGATCAATTTTATATTGGAATCGTGAAGAGCTTGCCTTTTATAGAAAGATTCGCCCCTCCAGCTGCCAATGCACCAGAAAGACTGACAACGATCAAATATTGAATGCGCTGATCCCAGAGACGATGTTCTCCTCCAATAGCTATGAAAGGCATCTCATTTCAACGTTCAAAATTGACAAACAATAAGTGAAAAGTGATCAAGATGAGAATTAAAAAAGAAACGAAAATATATCATTTTTGAGAGAACCACTGAGCTTAGAGAATTCATTCTTTTCCTAGAAAAGTGTTGTTATGAGATTAAGATCTTTATTGTAAAAACACTTTGTGAGTATTAGAATCTTTGATTCTATTTCAAACTGTTGTTTGAGAAATCTAAGAGTGACTTAATGATAAAATAATATTTGGGTGTTCTTATATTCAAGGGGAGTCTAAGGGTTGTGCCAGTAGTGGCTTAGAGAATACTTGTAAACCAGGAGTGACAAGATAGAATACATGTTGTATTTAAGTTTAATTAGTGGAACTCTTTACTATTTGGCAAAGAAGAACTGGATGAAACATAGGTTGAGTGAATCAGTACAAAACTTAGTGTTTCTATTACCCCCATTTAGTTTGTCATAGTATTTTCAAGGCATATTGTTGACACATCTCTACACACAAACCTTTCATTAAAACCATTGTTTATAAATCAGTTGACAACAATCCTTAATACTTGCAAAAATCTTACTCACCGTTGGATGATAGTCTTTGTGACCTATTTTGTTTCTAAATCACTCCCATTGCGAAAAGATCCAAAAAATTTATCTAATACGCTATTCAATCCCCTTTTAGTGAGATTTATTGTATTTCAGTTGGCATTAGAGCTCAACCTCTCAAGTTGAGCATGTTAACAAATACAAAGGAAGATCACGATAAAAAAAGAAATGGAAGAATGATACTCCACCAACAAGTTTCCATTATTCAAAGGTGTTAAGTATGACTACTAGAAGTAACATATGATAGCTCACTTCGAGTCTATTCATATTGATCTTTGGGATGTTGTAGAGAAGGGCAACTTATACCACTAAACAAGAAACTAAATGAAGTTCCCAGAAACTCATGGACGGACGCTTAAAAACAAAGGTTCTTGTTGAACTCCAAAGCTTGAAATGCTTTGTTATGTGCTCTCTCAGAAAGAATATACAAAAGTCCATAGCTATAGAAGTGTAAAGCAGATGCGGGACACACTAGACTTGACATATGAAGGCTTGTGACAGGTAAAACGTAACAACCTTAGCTTGTTAACACGTAAGCATGAACTCTTCACCATGGAAGAAAGAGAAGATATAAGAACTAAGTTTGGACGCTTCCAAACTATATCAAATGAATTACGTTGCCTTAATAAAAAATTTAATAATTATGACAATATTGACAAAATATTGAGAAGTCTATCTAGAAAATGAAGACAACAGGTGACAACTTTACAAATAGTGAAGAACCTAGACTCTATGTCCATTGGAGAATTAATTGGAACTTTAAAAGTTCATAAACAAGAAATTCAACTGGAAAAAGAAATAAAAAATGGGAAGTCCTTGGCTTTAACAACACAAAAGAACAAAATGACTTCAACATCTAACGAATCCACATCCAGATCTGCATCCAAAAGCTCATCCAAAGCCATTAATACAAACCTGTCATCTGATGATGAGTCCAATGACAAAGGATTATATAAGAATGATCACCTATCTTTCATATCAAGAAAGATAAGAAAGATGTGGAAGAAGAAGAATGGATCAAATTAGAAAGGCTTAACCAAAAACACATATAGAGAAAGGAAAAACAAAGAGAATAGTTCTATCATATGCTATGAGTGCAAGAATTCAGGGCACTTTAAGTCAGAATGTGTAGACCTAGACAGGTCAAGTGACAAGAAAAGGTACTTCAAGCCAAAGGACAAGAAAACACTAATGAACACATGGGAAGATTTGGATGACTCATCGTTCGATGAGGAAACAAAAGAAAAAGTCAACCTCTGTTTAATGGCAGCCACAACATCAGAAGAATCAGAGTCAAAATCAGAGGAAGAGGTAAATCTAAACGACCTTGAAACTCTTCAATCAATATATCATGAACTTCTTTCAAATTCATCTGTGTTGTCCAAAGCTTGTCAAAGTTTAAGAAAAGATATAAAAAAAACCTCTCAAAAGATCATAAACACCTTCAAAGGAAGCATGAAGAAAAGGTAGATAGTTTTTTAGAATTTTCCACTCAAGCAAGTGATGCCTTTGAAGATCTTAAACTAAAGACTACAAAACTCCACCATGAAAATGATGAAATTTGTAAAGAAAAGTCTGACTTATTGAAAGATCTTTAAAAGTTGGAAAACCAACTAGAATACTTACAAGTAAAGCTAAAACAACTCAATGGAATTTATGATTACCTAAATAAATAAAAATATCATCTATGGAGAGTGAATTCACAAGCTCATCATGATTATAAAAATGTGGAGGCAAGTAAACATGATCTATGGATTGAATGTGAATATTACAAGAAAACCTCAAAATTCTTGAATGATAAGCTTGAACCGAATAAGGCTCCCGAAGGGACATCTCAAGATGTTGTTAAACTTCATCAAGAGTTTGGCTCTCTAAGAGAAAATCTATCTAAATTTGTCAGAGGCACTGAAAAACTAGACAAGTTGTTGAGATTTAATAATTGCTCATTTGATAGATCTGGACATGGATATGAGATCTATGTTCATGATGATAAAATTGTTGTTTTCTATTTTTGTGGAAAAATGTTAGACTTTTGGCAAGCGTACCAATTTTTCGTCGCAGGTTACATAATTTATAAAGATCGTCTCCACAGGGACTTGAGTTACTTAGTTATTTTTAAATAAAAACAACAGTTTAATAGTTATGTACAATAACAGAAATAAAGAAATTTATGGAAATAATGAATTTAGTACGTCGAAACTACGGAGAATTACGGAAAACAATTAAAGTGAGTTTAATTAATTCAAGAAAAGTGTAGGATTGGACTTCTTCATTTTACCCTTAGTATCCAATTAACATTACCATGTATAAATCATTTTCTATTATTATTGATGCACACATAAAATCACCCCAAATCGATCCCTCGCATTTGAGAATCCTAAGAATACTTATCAATATCGATCCCTCGCATATGAAATAAATATCCCAGCATTATAATCATAATCTCGTGTTTGTTTGCACTCAAAATGTTATGCTCTATTCCTAACAATGTAACGTAAAGAGTAAAATCATTCAGTTCAAATCCTAAGAGTACTTTCCAGTCAATCTTAGAATCTAATTTCATGAAACTAGTGATCAAGTAGAATCAAACATTTAAGAATAGAATGAAATCACCAATAATGATAAAAAAGATTCATGCATATAACAAATATTAAAAGAGATACATAAGGGTAGAAGATTATATCCAATCCTTAGAGAAATTAGCTGACCATTGTGTAGAGCACACGATTAACTGAAGAAATAATGAAGGAAGACATCACTGATCCTCTCCGACAAAGTTTCTTCACTAATTTTCTCACTTCTCTCACTCTTTCTATTCTTCCTAGGCTAATCCTCACGTTCTCTCTAAAAAAAACATGTTTTCTTCTTCCATTTGCATGCCTATTTATAGGAAATGGAAGCTATTGATGTCCGCTCACCCAGGCGAGTTAATCCTTACTCCTAAAGAAAGCCATTCGCCCAGGCGAGTTAAAAAACCAATGTTAAAGAAAGATGCTAGCCTGGGTGAGTTCTGGGCGAATTTGCTTCAAGAAACTTCCTATGTTGACCTTTTTGTGCTTGTCTTGCTTGTTTTGGATGTTTTGATACACTTGATACCTATCAAAATACCAATTTTGATTGGATTAATCTTCGAAAATGTAAATAGTAACCTTTATATATGTTTTAGCTACAAAACAAATAGGATTAGGGCAAATTTATAAGAAATTCAATGAAATCAAAAGATAAGTGCCAACATTATAATCCTAAAATTAACTAAAATATGGCACTTATCAAAAAACTAGACATATGACATCCAAGTGTAGACATCTACCAAAACTAGACCGTGTAATGCTTTCAAAGCTAACAAGAGAGGACCAAAAAAGGTTTGGGTACCTAAAGAGAAAATAATCCCTATTGTAGATATCCTTAACCGAAAGAAAGGCACACCAATCATGGATGTGGATGCTCACGACACATGATAGGACAAAGGTGTATGTTCCAATGCCTGATCCTTATGCATAGTGGAACAATGTCTTTTGGTTGGAATTATAAAGGAAAGATAGTAGGAGTAAATCTCAGAATGGATGGTGGCATTGGACCCTCAACAACCAGTCATAAACCAGAAGCAGACACATCAAATCAAACACTAGATAACCCTAAAGAAGTAAGGGAACCAACTAGATCATTACTCAGGAAGAATCATCTAGGAAGTCAAATCATCCGTGATCGCTCATCAAGAGTCCAAACAAGAACATCACTTAGAAATCAAGGTCATGCAACACTAATGTTTGAAGTAAAACCCAAAATCATAGATGATGTTATCGAAGATGTGTTAGAATCAGGGGGAGCTCCAAAGGATCAAGAAGCTGAGTCTCTTAGGCAACAAGGTATTTAGGCTTTTTACATGCCAAATCAATTGATTGGTAGTTGTAATTTGTGTATGCCTAAGATGAGTCTTCCTATGATCCATTGCATAAAGCTCAATCATGTTTTTGCATTCATGTTTTCATAAAAGCATAAGTTTTGTGAAAAAGCTTTTTTGAAACAAATATTTTTCATGATTGCATAGAAAGCCAAGTGTTCAATGTTTAAATTTTTGGAAAAACAATTTCTCACTGGAAAAACAATTACGTAAGCTTTCAAGAACACTTTAATCGATTACAAGAGTATAGTAATCAATTACACTACACAAAATCACATTAAAGTCTTCCTGTGGTAATCGATTACGATATTGTTGTAATCAATTACTTGGCGCATTTTGAAACAAAGACTTCCTGTGATAATCGATTACATTGCAAAATAATTGATTACGTTGCTCATAAATTTTTTCCAGAAAGTTCAAGAACACTTTAATCGATTAAATGATTAATTAATCGATTACATAAGTGAATTTAATCGATTACCTTGCTCTTAATTTTTTCCAGAAAGTTGAAGAACACTTTAATCGATTAAATGATTAATTGATCAATTATATAAGTGAATTTAATCGATTACATTAGTGAATTAATCAATTACTAACTTACAAACAGTTTTCTATAAATAGTTGTTGGGTGTTTTGACAAGAAACAATGAATTATCAAAGTATTTTCATAAACTTTTTGAGATAAGAAAAGATTCCAAGTGCTAAACTGTGATAGACCCACAAATCCTCAAGCTTCAAGATTTGTAAAGAGGATTTCTTTTTGGGCAAGGTTTCAAAAGAAGTTTTGGAAGGAAAGTTCTGAAGTAGTTTCTTCCACCATTGATTTAAGTGTGGTAATCTTTTGCATACATCATTACTGGATCATCGGGTGGTTTCTTTCCAAACATATTGGTTGTGAATTCTTTTGAATTTCTTTTTGTGTAATAATAACAATAGTTTTTCTTAAGGCTTTTCTAGAATAAGTGTTTCTAGAGATAAGAGTAGAGATAGGTTTTCTCTATGTCTTGATCACAGAGATTCTATGTGAGTTAGAAATCTCATTGTTGATCTAGGTATGATTAAGAGTGGTTGTAAAAAGCTTGTAAGAAACATATTGTTATTAGTGGAACTCAAACTTGTTGGTTAGAAGAACAAGATGTAGCTTCTCTACGTCGAGAAGTAATCCAGTATAAATCCTTGTATTGCCTACTTCATTCTAATCTTTTCTTGTGGTTATAACTTGTCATTCATTGGTGCTGCATTTCTTAATCAACATAATTTTTTTTATTGCATTCTTTGAGCATTGGTGTTTGATTGGTTGAAATATTTCTTGGACTATTTTGTGATACGATCTTTTAACTCTGACTGTGTAAAAAAAATTAATTGACCAATCAACCAATTCACCCCCCTCTTGGTTCTTGTGTGTTGTTCATATTGTTTACAAGATGTACACTGGGTAAAGGCTATGCAAGAAGAACATGACCAATTTCAAAAGAATAATGTGTGTAAGCTTATGGAACTACCCAAAGGAAAGAAGGTAGTGAGAAACATGGCAAGGTTAGTTACCAAATGTTACTCATAGTAAAAAGGTATAAATTATATTGGAACTTTTGTTCTTGTTTCACATATAGAGGCAATACACATCTTACTATCATTTGCAACTCATAATAAAATGAAGTTGTATCAAATGGACGTAAATAGGGCATTCCTTAATGGACTCATCCAAGAGGAATGTTGAGAGTGATACACTTCCCAAACACATTTTCAAACTAAATAAAGCCCTGCATGGATTGAAACAAGGTCCTTGAGCTTGGTAAGAATGATTAAGTTCATTTTTTTAGAAAATGGTTTGAAAGAGGGAAAGTAGACACAACTCTATTTCACAAAAACTATGACTCTCAATTTATATTAGTTCAAGTTTTCTAAGCTTATGCAGATTGAGTTCGAAATAAGCTTCATGGGTGAGCTAAAGTTCTTCCAAGGCTTACAAATCAAACAAACAAACATTGGAGTCTACATTCATCAAACCAAGTATGTGAAGGGGCTCCTAAAGAAGTTCAACAAGCATGATGCTAAAGAAATGAAAACATTTATGCATTCAACCACATATCTTAGACTGGACGAGGAATCCAACAAGGTGGTAAACACTCAGTACAAAGAAATGATTGGATTATTGTTGCATCGAACATTAGATTAAGTGTCTACTTATGTGTAAGATTCCAATCAGACCCAAGGGAAGTCCATTTAACAATTGTTAGAAGAATATTTAAATATTTAAATTGAACAACTAATCTTGGTCTCTATTTTAAGCAAGGGAAATAATTCAAGTTAATAAGCTATTGTGATTCTGACTATGTTGGTGATAAACTTGAGAGAAAAAGCAACTGGGGAAGCCAACACTTCATTGGTGGAAATCTTGCTACTTGGATTCACAAAAAGAAGGGATTGATAACTGATGCCGCATCGCTTCAAAATAATTAAACTACGCTAATTTTGTAGCACATGATTAACCTAGGTCGACTCAGAGATACGATCAATTTGGTTCCAACTTCAATTCACTAATAACAACAGGGAGGGTTTTGTTGAACAGTTTGTAGGCAAAGAGTAAAAATTACGAAAACACAAACTACAATTGAAGAAAAATGTAGAAACTGACAAAATTGATAAGAGGTATTGTAAAACAAATTAAAGAACATCAATCCAATTCACCAAACCAAGCAATGTGAATTATCATAGTTCTCAGATAATGATCTTGTTATGAAAGTTCATTCAATTTCATTAGAAGTAGTTCAATCGAATTAACTTCTATATTAATTGAAATCACAAACCTAATTGAAATACCATTCAAACAATTTGTGATTAAAATTTGAAATTAGGAAATGAATCCATAACCTAATCCATTTTCAATCCTAAAAACATTCATAATCATGAAAATCGAATAGAGGATTGAAGAAGAAAGTGAACATTCACACAAAAATTGAAATACCAAACCAGAACTCAAATTCTCCTTGCTTGGACTGGATCCTTGGATTGATTGATTGTTTAGCCTTCCATGATCATCATCAGTGGAAGAGCCACGAGATTAGTGCAAGGAAATGAAAAACATAAATGAAATGAAGAAGAAAACTCAAGAACAATGAAGAACAATTAAGAGAAAAACACAGAGAAATTTTAATTCTGGAAACTTCTAAAAGAAATTACAATTTTTTTTTACTAAAATGAAGTGTAAAAATCTAACTAACTAATTGCACTAAAATATAGTGACTGAGTTAGTAGGAAAGGATGGGTCATCATTAGGCCCATCTAATTGAACTAATTGCTATTTACACCAATTCGCAGCCCAAAATTCAAGTACAAAGGTTTTGACTTCCAAGCCTAAAATGACCCTCAAAATGACAGAATTGGCCTCGACTTATCTCTGACAAAATTGTATTTCTTTTCCTTATCTTTTCAAGGACTACTCATATGCTCCATTTGGAGTTCTGTAGAACTCTTTAGGTCTTGAACAAGGAAGATAGGTGAAGTAAGCAAAAAATCCGAAAATAAGCAACAATTATCAATTAAGCCCAATTGTTTGCATAAGACAAAAACTGAATTAGAGTGAGAAAATAAAAGTCCAAGAGAAGTCAAATAAGCTAAGAATAATAGAAAAAAATTTTAACTAAAAATGCTCAATTAGGGATCAATAGGACTATCCACTGCAGAAGTTGAATACATGTCAACTGCAAGCTTTTGTGCTCAATTGATATAGATCAAGAATCAATTGGAAGACTACAACATCTTTGAAAGCATAATTCCTATCTATTATGACAACAAAGCAACAATACATTTATCCAAAAAGCCTACTTTGCATTCTAGGGCTAAGCATATAAAAATTAAACATCACTTTCTCAAAGATCATGTTCAGAAAGGGACAGTGGATCTACATTTTATACCCACTGAAAATTAGCTTGCTTACTAAGGACAAGATGATTTTATTAAAAATCAACTGGGAATGGACTTTGTGAAAGAATGATTTATTTCTATAGAACTTTGTGATTAAAGGACTCATTGTCCAATGACTCCTAATTACTACATTTGCATGACTGGATGACCTAAGACTAGACACATACATACATATTCATGCATTAAGTGAAACACAATGTTGTAAGATAAGAAAAGTGTAGTGTACTCTGCTAAGTTGACGCTTGAGTAACAGAACTATTAAATTCTTTTCAAAAGCCCAAGAAAACAGTCCACATTCCTTTTTCTTCCCTCCTATATCATACACAATACCATAAACGTTCTAATTTCAATATTTAATCTCTCTCAGATATCTCTCAAAAAGCAACATAAAAATCTTCACTTAGACCCTAATTCAAAAAATCAACTATGTCTTCTAAAAATGCACACCAAGATATAAGCATCCCTTCTTTAAAAATTACCACCATTAACACAAAAGAAGAATTGATCATCCATGTTAAGCATTACTTCGACATCAACGAGTTGGAAAAAGTTGGTCTCAAACTAAACGAGGCTTTGCATTACTGTGGTGCAATGTTGTATTTCAATGAACCTCAACTCATCTATAAAGCTCGTAAGGATGTTTTGGAGAAACTCTGAGTTCCTTCCCAGAAAAAAAAAAACCATTGTGTTTGGGGTTCTAGGGGCTACTGTGACTCTGTCACGACACCATTGCTAAAGCTATTGATGCCTCCATGAAGGATGAACCTACTGTGAAGGCTGGGAGAAGGCTAATGACTCCCAAGTTTCAAGAGCCCTCTACAAGGAAAATGTTGAGAAAGAAGGAGAATAGAATATGATTGTCTATAATCTTCTATATGAAAAGGCTAAGATATGGGCCAACATTCTAAACAAAGGTATTCTTTGCAAGATTGGTTCAAAAACTACTCTTTCTGACCTATGTTGGATACAGGGGCAGCTTCATGAAGATTGGAAGTCTTTGATACAAGATGAGTTTTGTGCTTTCAACATGCGTGAAGACTTGGAATTTTATGTAAAAGGAAAGCTATCTGATTGATCCATGCATTCATGCATTCACTTATTCATTCATTGATTCAACTAAGTATTTTTCATGAAAATCAAACAAAGCTTTTAACATTTAACTAAGGTTTTAAATTTGATTCAAAGGTTTTTGGAAAAATTGTTTTTATACTGATGTAGTCGATTACATTAAAGGTATAATCGATTATTTTGTTCTTTGTTCATTCTGGAAAAGCTTCCAAGAACAATGTAATTGATTACCTATTGGAATAATTGATTATTTGACCTTTGTTTTCACATATACTACTTTGTTGAAACACTTTAATCGATTACCAATAGGTAGTAATCGATTACAAAGCTTTCCATTGCTATACATGATTTTAAGACTCTCTGGAAGGATCAATTACCAATAGGTAGTATCGATTACACAGGCTTAAATGAAAAATTTGTCTTACTGTCTTAATCGATAACCAAATGTTGTAATCAATTACATAGCTCATTTTGTTTTATAAAGCTTCCTGATTTAATCGATTACCAAATAATCATAATCGATTACATAGTGTATTTTGATAATTTGAAGTTTGTTGTCTTAATCGATTACAAGACGGAATAATCAATTATTTTGCTCGTTGCTCATGTCCAAAATCTTGTAGAACACTTTAATCAATTACAAGGTTATTTTAATCAATTACATGAGCGTTTTAATCGATTATTTGGCGCGTTTAATCGATTACTGACAGTTACAAAAGTTTGTTATGAATAGAACCAAAGCTCAGCTTGTTTTGTAACTTGTTCAATTCGTATTCTGAGCATACATAAGCTTTCAAAACACGTTCAAAGTGATTTTCTGAGTTTTATGAGTTCTTGCATCAACTAAAACACTCATGGGTTTTTGAGTGATTCTTTAAAGCAAGAAGTTTCTTTCAAAGGTTAAGGAAGAAGAATGTTCTGAGTTTGTTTTTTCTTTCAACCTGAATTGCTCATTCATATGCATGTCATTTACTGGATCATCAGGTTGTTTCTTTCCTTAACTCATTGATTGTAATTTTGTTTACAGATTTGTTGAGATTGACTATTATAATATAATTCTTATAGCTTGGGACTAGAGAAGGGTTCTCTACATAAAGATTATAGTAGTGTTCTCTGAATCTTTCTCCTTAGAAGTCTAATAGGGTTTTAGATTTTTGTTCTTTATGTAGGGTTGATAAAGGGGAGGTTTTTGTAAAAGCTTGTAAGAATATTTTATAATAGTGGAACTCTAATTCAGTGTGAAGTAGAAGAAACTGGATGTAGCTTCAGGTTTTGAAGTGAACCAATATAAATTGCTTGTGTTCTTATTTCTATATCTCTATTCTCATCTTATTCATTGATCCTTAATTCTTTGAATCATATTCATTGTTCAACAAGTTCTATTTTGATCTATTGAATTACTAGGCTGAGCTATTTGATTGAGTAAAATGTTTCTTGGTTTTGAAAGTGATAAAGATCCTGAAACTCTGATTTGAATTTGATTTTAAAATACCAAGGTTCAACCAATTCACCCCCCTCTTGGTTGTTGTGAAGTATTCGTATTATTTTCAATTGGCATCACGAGTTGGTTCTTGAGAGTTATTTAAGATCACTAGTTTTTCTTTAAAAAGAAAAATGAATACCTCACAAATAACCTTCAAAGAAGGTGCTTCTTTAAACAGACCTCCTATGTTTGAAGGGGAACATTTCAGTTTTTGGAAAAATAGAATGAAAATCTTTATTCAATCAAATGACTCAGGTGCTTGGAATGCTATAGAAAAGGGTCCTTTTATTCCAAAGAAAACTGTTGCCAATGTGATGCTGAACAAAAGGTTGTCCAATATGATTTCAAAGCAAAAAATATGATCACCTTTACACTTTCCTCTAATGAATTTTTCAGAACACTGAGATGTACAACTGCAAAAGAGATGTGGGAGATGCTGGAGATTACTCATGAAGGAACTGAAGAAGTCAGGAGATCAAGGAAGCATGCATTGATCCATGAGTATGATATGCTCAAGATGAACACCAATGAAAGCATTTCTCAGCTGCATACAGGATTCACTCATATTGTCAACCATCTATTGGGTCCTGGAAAGATCTTTGATACTGAAGAATTGAACCTCAAGATCTTGAAGTGTCTAACAAAGCCTTGGAATCAAAGGTGACAGCAATCAAGGAATCCAAAGATCTATCAAAGATGTCCATGGCTGCATTATTTGGTAAGCTACTTGAGAATGAGCTTGAAATGTCTCAACTAACTTGTAATGAAGATGCAGAAAAGAAAAACAGAAGCATTGCACTAAAAACTACAACTTCAAAAGCTGAAAAAGAGGATGAAACAAGTGATGAGGAAGAAGAGGATAACATGAACTTAATTGTCAGAAAATTCAGCAAGTTCTTGAAGAAAAATAAGAACAAAAGGTTCACAAAGATCAACAAGAACAACAACAACAACAACAATAACAATAGCAACATGAAGATTGACAAAATTTTACCTGCTTTGAATGTGAAAAACCTGGTCACACTAAATCTGAGTGCTCAATCTACTTGAAAAAGCAACAAGGAGAGAACAAGATGAGGAAGGAAGGGAAATCTAAAAGAGCCTACATAGCTTGGGAAGATAATGAGTCAACTACTTCAGAATCTTCAACTGAAAATGAAGAAGCCAACATGTGTCTCACTTCCACAATCAATGAAGAAGATGATGATCTCTCATGTGATGGAACTGAGGTAAGTTCTGAATATGAAGAAGCCAAAAAACTTGCAATATCCAATAACAAGCTAAAAGGAAATCTCAGATGGCATATTGCAAAGATTACTGAATTGCAAACATATATTTACAAATTGAAAGAAGAAAATGAAAAACTTGTTTCAAGTTACAATTTGAATGGATGTGTATGTGCCTCTTCCTCTACAAGTGTTGACAAGTATGACTTGCTTCAAAAAGATTTTGATGATTACAAAAAGAGTCAAGGAGAAAAATATATGACAAGTTTATCTGAAATCAACTATTTGGTTGATATTTTGAGAAAGTTATATAAAGGAAAATGCAACTTGGATGAAATGCTAAGTGTGCAAAGGTATGCTGGAGATACTTCTGGTTTGGGGTACAAAAAGGGCTCAAAATATGTTGGAAAAATAATATTTGTGCCTCCAAAACAGAAGAATCAAAAAAGGTATAATAACTCAAAGATCAATCAAAATGCTTTCCTTAGAAAATCATCAAAATCTGTGATATGCAACTATTGTATGGAAAGAAGACATACATCTTACAAATGCTATGCTAGGAGATTCTAGTGCCTAATGGAGATTGCATTTGGGTTCAAAAGAAAAAGAAAGCAACTAACCCCTATGGACCCAACCTCAATTGGGTACCTTCCTTTGTAAATTTATTTGATTTTCACAGGTATGTCCAAGAGCTAGATCCTCAACATGGTACCTTGACAGTGGATGCTCTAAACATATGACTGGAGACATGTCCATGCTTACAAACTTAACACCTAAAGATGGTGGATATGTCACTTATGGGGATAATAATAAAGGTAAGATCATTGGAGAAGGCAACATTGGAGATAACTTCAAAACAAAGATAAAGAATGTTCTTTATGTAGAAGGTTTGAAGCATAATCTCTAAAGCATAAGTCAACTGTGTAACAAAGGATTTAAAGTCACATTCAATGAAAACTGCTGCATGATTTGTGATGGGAAAAGTGGTGAAGTAATCCATATAGGTAAAAGGAAAGGTAACATTTACTTACTTTCAATTGACCATGTATTCTTCCATAACACTTCTTGTCTTATAAGCAAGATTGATGAATCTTGGCTATGGCATAGAAGGGCTAGTCACATAAACATGCACCACATAAACAAGCTTATTAGAAAAGATTTAGTAATTGGATTGCCCAAACTTAAGTTTGAGAAGGACAAACTTTGTGATGCTTGTCGAAAGGGGAAACAAACCAAGATCTCTTTTCAAAACAAAAACATTGTTTCCACCTCTAGACCACTTGAATTGCTTCACATTGACTTGTTTGGTCCCTTTAGAACAATGAGTTTAGGTAGAAATTATTATGGGCTTGTTATTGTGGATGATTACTCTAGATTCACTTGGACTCTGTTTTTTAAATGCAAAAGTGATGCTTTCCTTGCATTTAGAAAAATGGCTAAACTTGCACAAAATGAGAAAGGTCACGAAATTATCTCAATAAGAAGTGATCATGGTGGTGAATTACAAAATGAACATTTTGAAAAATTCAATGAAGAAAATGGAATTAACCATAATTTTTCAGTTCCAAGTACACCTCAACAAAATGGTGTTGTGGAGAGGAAAAACAGATCTCTTTAAGAAGGAGCTAGAACTCTTCTTAATGAGACAAGTTTGCCAAAATATTTTTAGGCTGATGTTGTAAGTACAGTATGCTATACTTTGAATAGATTACTCACAAGGCCTATTTTAAAGAAAACCCGTTATGAGCTATACAAAGGTAGAAAACCCAACATTTCTCACTTGAGAGTTTTTGGCTGCAAGTGTTTTGTATTGAACAATGCGAAAGAATCACTTGGAAAATTTGATGCTGAGGCTAATGAAGCAATTTTCCTTGGATATTCATTACACAGTAAAGCTTATAGAGTATTCAATAAAAGAACAATCTGCATAGAAGAATCTGTACATGTAATTTGTGATGAGTCTAATCCCTCTAAAGAGGAAAAGAAGTGTGATGTAGATGCAGGTCCAATGGAAGAATTTATTCAGCTAAATGATTCCTTAAATAAAGAAAAAGAAGAACCATGTGCTGAAGTAAAACCATCAACCCCTGTTCAAGAGCCTAAATATTGGAGAACAATAAGAGACCTATCACTTGACAACATCATAGGTGAAGTTTCGAAGGGAGTATCTACTATATCTTCATTAAGAAACCTATGTTTGGGAACTTGTTCCTAGACCATTTTCTCTCAAACCTATTGGTACAAAATGGGTTTTTAGAAACAAACTTGATGAAAGTGGAATCATAGTCAAAAATAAAGCTAGATTGGTTGCTAAAGGTTACAACCAAGAAGAAGGCATAGACTATGAAGAAACTTATGCTCCAGTTGCAAGATTGGAAGCTATCAGGTTATTGCTTGCTTATGCATGTTTAATGAACTTCAAACTCTTTCAAATGGATGTTAAAAGTGCCTTTTTAAATGGATACATTGAGGAGGATATATATGTTGAACAACCTCCTGGTTTTACTGATTTTAAGCATCCTAACTATGTTTTTAAACTCAAAAAGGCCCTTTATGGTTTGAAGTAAGCTCCCAGACCATGGTATGAAAGACTAAGCAAGTTTTTGCTTGAACAATCTTTCACAAGGGGCCATGTTGACAAAACCTTGTTCATTGAAAGGCATGAGAATGATATCTTATTGGTTCAAGTTTATGTTGATGATATAATTTTTGGTTCAACTAATCATTTGCTATGTAAGGAATTTTCCTCAGCTATGCAGAAAGAATTTGAAATGTCAATGATGGGAGAATTAACATTCTTTCTTGGATTTCAAGTGAAGCAAATGAAGAATGGAACATTTCTCAATTAATCCAAATATTGCCTTGAAGTAATTAAAAAATTTGAAATGGAGAAAAACAAAGATGCTGCAACTCCAATGGCAACATCAACATATCTAGATTAAGATGAAAATGGAAAGAAAGTTGATGAGTCAAAATTCAGAGGAATGATTGGATCCTTGTTATATTTGACAGCTAGTAGACCTGATATAATGCTAAGTGTTTGCTTGTGTGCAAGATATCAAGCAAATCCAAAAGAGTCTCATCTAAAAGCAGTCAAAAGGATCATCAAATATCTCAAAGCTACACCAAAAGTTGATCTTTGGTATCCCAAAGGTGCTTCAATTAATATTATTGGATATTCTGATTCTGACTTTGCAGGTTGCAAGTTAGATAGAAAAAGTACAAGTGACACTTGTCATCTACTTGGTAGTTCTTTGATCTCATGGCATTGCAAGAAACAATCTTGTGTTGTGTAACGACCTAATTTCTAAGTTGATTTATTAGTAGTATTTTTACTTAGAATAAAAATTTTTCAAGAAAAGTGTATTAATAAAAATTCTAAGTCATTAAAATTTACAAAATATGTAAAGACTAATTCATTAGTCAATGTCTCTGTTACAAAAGTTTATACAAGTACAAAACTCTTTTCAAAATCCAGCTTAGTACATAGCTCCTTCAATATATCAACACTACTCCAGAGTTTCAAGGAACCTGACCAGGGCTGCCATCTAAGAAAAACACGAAACAAATCTTGTGAGAAATAAATTTCTCAGTAGGCAAAGCTAAATCCCAAACTTATTAGTAGGTTAGTAAAATCATTCAAATAATCAAACACATCCACAAGAAATATGCAACTATATGAATGCATAAGATGAATTATCCCAGGGCAAATGGCCTCCACATATCGTACTGTATGTGGTCACACTGAGTGTGGACGCTGCTATAGTCTTACGCAAACATGCATGAATTTTGCCATATATCCTTGCACCTGGGTACTACATATCGTATTGTATGTAGCATCAGATTCTGTTTCCCCAAAGCCTCGTACTGGACTTGGAATATGAAAACATGAATCCACCTATCTTAATCACATCAACATCCATACATAAAAATCAAATCCATAAGCGAAATACATATTATCTTATGGAAAATATTTTTATCATATCATCATATATATCATAAGTATGGTTACACCACCATACCTTATCCAATAAGCTTATAAGTATGGTTAAACCACCATATTCTATTCAAGCAAAATCATTACCAACTTAGGCATGACCAAAGAATATCCTCACAGAAAATTATGTTAGTATTCTAACTAATAACCCATAATA
>PYAF01005992.1:998135-1052243 GCA_007407185.1 Glycine tomentella
GATCATGTAGTACGAATGGGACTTGGTTCCATGAACAATTGTTAATTTTGAAACTCTTATTCAGTTTGATATTTTCTCATAAAGTTTTGTGCACATATTCATTTATTTATTTTTGAGAAATGTCATTAAGTTTTGATCTAGAATAAATATATGATTTATTCATTAAGTTGAGAGCTAGTATTTAGAGACTTTATATATTAAGGTACATGGAAGATAATATTCGCTATTAATTAGAAGACCTATCGCCATGACTCATATATTTTGTTTCTTCTTATGACTGATGTTGGGTTAAATGGACCAAGTGGAAGAATGTTGGTTTTCTGTTTCTAAAAAAAAAGATATTTAATAAAGATAGGAATAAAAGAATATGAAGGTTTAGATATTCAGTTTATATATCTTATCATTCCATAAAGATAGGAATGTTTAGATATTTAATCTATCTCTTTTATTCCATAAAGATAAGAATATTTAAATATTCAGTCTATATATCTTTTAAGGAAATAGTTTCTATATGTGGTCCATTTATTGGTCACATTCACCCACTAACCCATTATCTTATTCCATTAAAGATTGAGTTCTGTGATGGACAGAACTCTATAAATAGAACTGGACACTCTCTGTTTTAGATCACCAAGCCTACTCCTTTATTCAGAAAACACACCATCGAGTTTGAGTGAGTGAGGGACTGGAAAACTAAAACTCTAAAGGTTAAGAAAGGTTGATAGCAATGGCTGGAGGTAGGTACCTCTGAAATTTATCTTTCTATTTCTGCTTCCGCTGTTTTGATTTGAATGTGTTGTTTATGTTTGTTAAAATGTTCAAATCAATATAAATGTTCTTTCACATCCACGTTTAATATGAATAGCAGTGTGTTGTCCTCAAGGGAAGGAAACTCCTAGCCCACACCAACATCCATATCTGTCAGTGACCACTCTCTTCAGATTCCCATTCATAAATTGAATGGGAAAAATTATCTTGAGTGGGCCAAGTCCGTGAAATTTGTGATTGATGGCAAGGGGAAGCTTAGATATATGAACGGGGAAGTAACAACCCCGTCCACCAGTGATCTAAAATACAGGCAGTGGCATTCTGAAAACTTAATGGTTACTGCATGGCTAATCAATTCTATGGACCCAATGATTGGTAAGCCATTCATGGTTTTACCAACAACCCATGATGTATGGGAAGCTGTGAAAGAAACATATTTTTCAGACCTATATAATCACTCTCAATTGTTTGAATTGACTACCCCAAGGTGGAAAATACAACAAGGGGAACATGAATTCATTGTCTATTACAATGAGATGATGACAGTATGGTAGGAGATGAATATGTTTGAAGAATAAGACTTGGAAAACAACAATGATAGGTGCTCGGTACAGGAAAAAGGTGGAAAGAGGACACAAATTTGTCTTCCTAGCAGGGCTGAACAAAGAACTTGATGAAGTTCGAGGGCATATCTTGGGAAGCAAGCCTCTACCATTTATTAGAGAAGTGTTTTTAGAAGTACGAAGAGAAAAGGCAAGGAGGCAACTGATTTTGAAAAGTACTAATGAAGGATTAGCCCTTGTAGCCCGAAGTGGAGACTTGGAAGGAGATAAGTGAAGAGGAAGGCATAAACCTTGGTGCAACCACTACAAATGGCCATGGCAAACAAAAGAAACAAGTTGGAAATTGCATGGAAAACAACCTTCCAAGAAGAAACCAAGGACTAATAACAAATTAGGGGGAGACATTCATGTATTCCAAGCAAGCAATACTAATCTAGAGTAACAATCTTTTTCAGAATCTCTTCCCTTCACAAAGGAACAAATAGAGACCTGTCCAAACTCTTCCAATGTTATTTTCTAGGAAATTCTAATCCATCTTGTTCTTTAAATAGATAATCATTTTATCGTTGTTGTTGCATTTAAAAGGCCCAACGGCCTTTGGATATTAGATTTAGGTGCCACTAACCATATGACCGGTGTTTCAAAAAACTTTTTCCTCATATACATCATGTGTAGGAAATCAAAAGGTTAAACTTGGTGATGGTTCCTTAGCTATAGTAGCTGGAAAAGAAACCGTAGCTCTTTCTCTCTCTTTCACTCTTAGAAGGCCTTTTATGCAGTAGTGACAATCTTGTGTCTGTTGGCAAACTAACCCTTGACCATAATTGTTGTATTAATGTCTACTCTTCTCATTGTGAATTTCACGATTTATCCTCGGGGAAGATGATTTGGGGTGCTAAGCAAGACAATGTTCTCTATCTTCTCAATTACTACCACTCTACTGGAAGGCAAGACCAACAAAGTTATTTCAAAAGTTGTTTCATTTCTGTTTCTATTTCTAATAAAGACATTATGTTATGGCATAGTCAATTAGGACATCCTAATGTTCGATATTTAAAAACATTTGTTTCGTCATTTATTTATTAATAAAGATCATCTTTTAAATATGAATCTTGTGAATTGGCAAAACATCATCGTGTCCCGCCCCCCCCCCCCCTCAACCATACAAAAAAGTTGAACCTTTTACTATGACTCACAGTGATGTATGGGGTCTTTCTCGAATAACAACTATTTCTGGAAAATGTTGGTTCATTACTTTCATTGATGATCACACTAGGATTACTTGGGTATTTCTTTTATTGATGATCGACATGTTTTCCTTATTCATGACTTATAACTGACATTCCCTTAAGAATTTTTAGGAGTGTAGCTATTGTTCACAACCATGATTGCAAGCATTCCAAACTTCATCCAAAAGCACATAAATGCATTTTTGTTGGCTATCCCTCTAACTTGAAAGGGTATAAATATTTGGATCCAACTTCAAAGAATTATTTTGTGTCAATGGTTGTTACATTTTTTTAAGGGAACTCATAATATAGAGAGTCTTGTAACTCCCTGAAAATTATAACTCAGTATATGTATGTATTTAGTCTTTTCAGAGATTTTTCTTGTGATTGAATTGACGGTGGATGGTGATTTAATTAAAAATCAAAGTGTTAAGTTTTTTACTGTGAGTAGAATGTCTTTATATAATTAGTTTCTTCGTGTCATTTTTACCTTCAAGTGCTCTCTGTCTTGCTGCCTTCTAGAATTTTTTTTTATCATAGATTTTTGCTAATAATGTATTTTCAATAATTAAATTGTTCGCGAAATTTTACAGAGGCTTGAATCTACCCTGTTTCTAAAAGCTAGGGATTTTAATGCATGTTTACTTGATGTATTGAATTATTAAATTTTGACTAATTGTTCATGTGTTGCCTTGTCGATTTTTGTCTAAGTGTTGTGTGATAAATTTGATGATTTCCATATGAGTTATGATATATTTGTTTATGATTGAAAGACCCAAGGAATGTGAATCCCAGACAATTACAACAGTGGAATGTGTTGATTTATTTGGAGACCGGGAGGTGTGACCTTGGGCAACTATTGCATGTCATGTTTTTTGTGTGACCCAATTGACTAGAAATCGAGGACTGTAATGATTTTATGTGTTAGACCTATGTGTGGTAGTTATAGCGCTCAAGCTTAAGTCCTTGTGTCGACATTATTCGTCTTGAAAGATGTTCACCTTTGTGTGAATGATGTAGGGACTCAAGCACGAGTCCCAATATGGATTGGAATCCCATTCTATTGGGAATTGTGCATTTTGAATGACGTGAAATGTTGTGTGATGGTTCACAGGGGCTCGAGCACAAGTATCCATGTGACTAGGATTCTTGCCAAAAAAAAAGTAATGTGCTTGTGAGACGTGCAAGCAAATGTAAATCTGCAGTGGACTGCCATGTGTAACTTGAAGAGAATTGAATGTGGCGTTTTGATTGTGTCAATTTTGATGAAGCAATGTTGATGGAAGTGGAGGTGGAATGGTAGTGTCACCTAGAGTGATGAAGGGGATATGGGTCCTTGAGACTATATGATCGTGGAGAAAGTCCATTTGCTATTTCAACATCACGCAGTGCCAAAAGCAGCAAAACCCCACTGTGAAAGGAAGGACGCTTCGAATATAAAGGTTTATTAAGGAGAACCTCCTTGAGTCGTTGGATGACCACGACTAGTACCTGGAAAAAGATGGTAGGACATTTATTGTCCATGGGGGTGAGGCGTCGAGTTACGACTAATGTCACTGAGCCAGCTTGGCAACCCTGACTAACTGCAAGCAATTTTTAGTTGGTAAGAGTCTGCCATTGTACCATGGTGTAAAGGTGTCCTCCCAATAGTCATTCAAAACCAAATTGTGTAAAACCATGGAATTCTGAGAGTTCTACTAGGAGCTAGTCAATAAGAAACATATGTTGAGATATTAAGAAAATGCTTTAAAATGCGAGTGAGATCCAATAGATAACCACATCTTCATGGTTGATAGATTGTATGTGTTTGTTCTTGTAAGTCCTTTTGTGTTTGGCTGACGAAGCAGGAAGACACAGCCCTTAAGTTTTTATTTTAGGACCAGATGGCGAGCTAGGAGATGACACTCCATCTCAAGGATGAGTGCACTTGGAGGCAACGGATACCTGACGTGATCAAAGGCATGGATCATTCTTAGGATATCGGCTATGCACAGACACCTGTTGACTTAAGCTTTTGTGTAATTTCCACACTGAGTTGGATGTTAGATGTGACTGCTCTGAGTCTAGGGCCTTTTATTTTATATGTATTTGATATGGGTAGACCTAAGCTTTAGTAGTTTTTCTCATGTGTATATTCAGGCATTTACTCTTTTCTCATGTACAATTGTACCCTAAGGTTGTGCTTGTTACTTTACTCAAGGAAAACACTTATGCATATTTATAAATATTTTATGAACCTCAAATGTGTTATTTTTTTCTGCTTTAATTATTGAAGAAGTCATTTTCTAAGCAAAACTGTGCTACGCTTATTTTTGAACATGTGAATAAATACTTTATTGATTAAGTGAGGTTGATCTTAGAAAGTAACTAATGAAGGTTTTTCAAAGTCACTAAAATTCTCATTCACGCTTTCTCAGTTTTATTTGATTGTAAAAATAAATGACGCACTTTATAAAATATAAAAATGAATTAATTAAGGTAAAATCACAGTCTTGGAATTTAAGGTGCCACAAGTCTAATCTTTAAAGGAAGTTGATTGTTGTCTTAGGAACCTTATAGTAATGACCATTTTGTAGGCAATTATCTTAATATTTCAATACATTTAAGCTTGTTTGGCCTTGTTTATAATTTTCATATAATTTTAGTTTACTTATAAATGAAGAAAGAAGCTTGGGGCCAAATTCAAGGCTAAATGGTCCATATCTGAAACTTGGTGCACACTCAATGCAAAGTACACATTAGCCAATTGTTCCTACTGCCAAAGATTTAGGCTAAGCATGAGCCTTGGGCTCAATGCACAGTCACTTAGGCAAGTGCTACTTTTGTATGCGCACTTAGTGGGAAAGCTGGGCTAAGCGCGCAGGTCATTATGCATAAACAACAGTGCAACGTGTTTGGCCCTATTTAAGCTCCAAGGATGTGAATTGAAGACATATTTTGTTAGGGAAACAGTCTATGTAACATCCTCCAATTTTTATCTTGAGCTTATATTTATGTTTGAATTATATGTGGATATGTGATGATAATTTGACACAAGAAGGATAGGATAGAAGCCTATGAATTCAAGTGGCAAGTTTAGAAGTGTTTAGTAGGTATTTGGTTGTGATTAATGAAATTAAGGAAGAAACATACCCTAGCACGTGTAGGATGTGGACTAGGAGCTTAAGATCACCTAAGTAACTACCTTAGTAATTGAAAACTACATGAAGTACACTTGGTTTAAATTAAAAGAGACAAAAACAAAAGACAAAGCAAGCTTATAGTGAGATTTTTAAGCTATATGGAAGTGAAAATGCATGTGTTGAAAACGTGTAAGCCTTAAGAATTGTGCACAAGAGATAATTTTTCAGCCAAGCATAAGACAAATCAGTTTTTGGCTTCTTGAACAAGCCATTCCATGTACATAGGCCAGCCAAGCTTAATGGAATCTTGCTTTATTTGGAGATAACCTTGCATTAAATGAATAAGGACAAAGCTTTTAGATATTTTCCTTAGGTTATAATTATTTAGTTAACTTGGGACTAAACTAACTCCTAACTAAGTTCAATCCTAATTGATTCACTCAATATAAATAGGTTATGGCACAACAAAAACTGCACGTGAAATGCTAGCATCCAAAGCCACGGTCAATTGTTTTTTTCCTTGTACCTTGCTATCATTTTCTCACTTTCTCTTTGTCTCCTAAAAACCATGACCTATATTCCTTGTGTATCCTAGACATCTATTCCTTTTTTTTCTCTATTCAAAACTATTCTAAGACCTATATCTTTCAAAGATTTAAAGTATACAACCACTACTTGGAAGATTTGGACACAAGTTCACATAAGATAGGCTAGGCTTCAATCTTTAATTAAGGGTTTATTTGGACTAATCTTTATGTATAATGGTGCAAATTTATGATTGATCCTATTAGGATGAATTTTCAAATCCTTGAAGGGTATTTTATGATTTGTTTATGTGGATTTAAGAGTAAGATATGTGGATGATTAAAGTGCTAGAATACTAGTGATATTTAGACTTGATTTTGATGACATTTGGAAGTGATTTTGATGACATTTGAAATGTTTATTTATATATGTATTGTAGGATTGTTTTGAATTAATTTTAAGATGTAGAGGCTGAATGGTATTTTGATAAAAGGTTTAAATACTTAAGCAATTCAATTTGAGGATTTAGTATTAGGGTGGTAAGTTGAAAAGAGAATAAGGTCTAGGCTAAGTTCTAAATTTTCTTGTGAAAGTGTAAAGGAATTAGAAATTATTTTTGAAGGTATATTATGGTTTACTAGTTAGATTACTAACATGTTATTCTTTAACTTGAGTATATTACTTTGCCATGCATAAGTTGGCATGACTTTGATTGAATGATGTATGGTGGTTGAGCCATATATTTGGTATATTTTGTGATGAAATTTTTTCAAGAGGTGTATGAATTTGCTCATGGAGTGTATTATTAAGGAAAATGATGGATTTTATGTGATGATATATATATATATATATATATATATTGATTCACATTTTCGAGTTTAATACGAGATTTGCAAAATAGAATCTGATACTACATCCAGTATGATATGTAGAGACCAAGTGCAAAAACATGAAGTTGATCATGCGTTGTTTACGTAAGACGGCAGCAGTTATACTACATACAGTACAATATGTAGAGATCATGTGCACTATGGAATTTCATCGTGTATACATATTGTTTGAACGGTTATTTATTATATTGAATTTTATTAGAGTTTATTGGTGAATTACTAACGTACTAATCTATTTTGATGGTTTAGTTTTGTTTACTGAGAAATTTTATTTTTCACTAGATTTGTTTCAATTGTTTTGTATATAGATGGCCTCAGTGATCATCTTTCTTGATGCCTTGGACTGGAGGTGGGACAGAGATGAAGCTATGAATTTCTATATTCTAACCATTCATCATGTTATACACGTTTATGTATATTTTGGAACACATTTTCCTGTATCAGTTCTCAATGATATGTTTAACCCTTACGATGCGTTTCTTCAGTTTGATTACGTTTACCGAAATCCACCTATGGAACCCAACAACATATCCTCTAGTAACCATAACCTGTATCCTCCTTTAATACCAGGTTATGGAGGAAACATGAATTTGAATAATGAATATAAAGCTGAGGAGAGTGTTGGTGAAAATTTCTGAGCTAAGAAAAATTACTTTAGTGTATGGAATATAAATAAGAATCGTATCTAGAAAATAGATGGCTACGAGGTTTCCTAGTACTCTTATGTTTTAGGGTATTAGAAATCATGGTAGTGTATAAACTTTATCTTTTGTCTAACAAGAAGTGATGTATAATGTAACAGTGATCAATTATGTTTAATGAATGAGGTTTAAACTTATAAAATTTATACATATTCAAAAAATTTACTGCTATACGCTCCTTAAAAAATAAACACTAATAAAAATATAATATCTAGAAATATATTAGATCATTATAGTCTAAGGTTTAAGGTGAAGGATGGGAAGCTCTCTCCCTTGCTCTCCTTGGCTTCCTTCCATTTCTCATCATATTTTACATCTATTTCATTCTTGTAATTATGTAGTTAGATTTACCCATTTTAGGGGTTGATGTAACTGAACCCATCCTTATGTTTACATTTTGATTATCAATCTATGTTCATTGTTCATTACTAAGTGTTATGCAATAATGCTTGCTTTGGTTTGATCACCTTTTACTTAATGATGTGGTTTGAATTGTCATTGGAAAATGATTTTGAACTTAGAAATGGAGAGGAACACCTAATGTATTTTGTGTCTAGGGATGGAGCAAGGCTGGTTTTTCATCTTTTAACTCTTGTTCTTAAAGCAAATCACTTGGTTAGACTAGTCAAGGGATTGATAATTTGGTCAAAAGGCTTAGATTCTTTTCATCTGAGGGATCAAGGGTTTAGTATTTTTGTGAGTTAATGACAATAATTGGGCTTTAAACTAGATGAGTGATCTTTGTTTGCATAAGGAGGTGGTATAATGAAATTAATCCCAACTCTTTCATTCTATGTTATTATACCTCTTTTTATCGCATTCTATGCGTTCGTAAAAATGCCAAAACTAATTTTTGTTTATTTATGTTATCGTTATTTACATTTACACAATCCAATTAAAATCAACATTGTTTTGATAGTCGTAATTAGTGAATGTTGCTATTTTGTTGAGTATTACAAGAGTCCCTGTAGATACGGTACTTGGACTTCCATTTATACTATTTACGCAACTTGGTATGCTTGTCAAGGAGATAAAAGGAGTACAGTAATGAAGATGATTGTTTAAATACACTTTATTTGAGCCTTGATTTTGATGTGCAAAACATAAGGAAACAAATGAGTTAAATAGTTCTAGTGATTCTGCCAGCGAGCAGATTCCAGTGATACCATCTCACAATGAACATATTGATCAAACAGAGATGGCATAAAGGCTTGGTGTATAAATGAACACTAGGTAAAAAAATGAAGATATGCATTGTTCAACAACAACTCCAATCATCTTCTTAAAGGATGGATCATGAAATTCAAGATGATTGCCTAAAAGCTATTGTCAATAATCCCTCATGTAATTCTCAATTGAACTCCTCTAGTCATGATGACCTTCCCATTTCTCTTAGAAAAGTTTTTATATCTTGCATGACAAAACACCTTTGTCAAATTTTGTGTCTAAAAAAATTTCATCTTCCTATTATACCTTTATCTCACAAGCATCTAGTATCTCTATTACTAATAATGTCCATGAAGCTCTAAATGTTCTTGAATGGAGGGATGTTATTTTGGAGGAGATGAAAGCTCTAGAGAAGAATACTACTTGGGAGAAAGTTGATCTTCCAAATGGGAAAAATATTGTTGGGTGCATATGGATAATTTACTCTTAAATACAACTCAAATGGCTATTTGGAAAGGTACAAGGCTCATCTAGTAGTTAAAGGCTTACACAAACAAATGGAGTTGATTATTCTGAAACATATTCTCCCGTGGCAAAGCTAAACACTATTCAGGTTCTCCTATCCCAACCTTGACTGACCACTAATCCAGTTAGATGTAAAAAAAGATGCATTACTATATGGATATTTGGAGGAAGAAGTGTACATGGAACCTCCACCCGGGTTTGTTGGAAAATTCAGGAATAAGGAATGCAAGCTAAAAAATCCTTATATGGTCTCAAACAGCCCCTAGAGTCTAGTTTGAAAGATTCACTAGGTTTGTAAAAGGCCTAGCTTATAATCAAGGTCAGTAAGATCACACATTATTCATAAAAAAATATATTATGGGCAAAGTTTCAATTTTAATTGTCTATGTAGATGACATAATACTAACATGAGATGATTTAATTGTGATGAGCATGTTGAAGCAAAATCTGTCCAAGGAACTTGAGGTTAAAGACCTTGGACAACTTCGATTGAAAAGGGGCATAGTAGTGTCACAGTGGAAGTACATCCTAGATCTCTTGAAAGAAACTGGAATGACTAGTTGCAAGCCTTTAGACACTCCTATAGAATTCAAAACTAAACTTGTAGATGTTAAAGATGGTGTTCTAATATATGTTCTAATATATGTAAGTATGGTGAGTCAATTTATGAATTCCCCATACAAAGAACAACTGTAAGATGTGTACAAAATTCTTAAGTACTTGAAAGGCAACTCTGGGAAAAGTTTATTCTTTGAAAAGCATGAGAAGAAAGGGATTGCAGTATATATTGATGTTGATTGGGCATGTTCTATTACTGATAAAAGGTCAACCTCAGGGTATTGCACCTTCTTATGGGGTAGTCTTGCCACATAGAGGAGTAAAAAACAAGATGTTGTTGCTAGGAGTAGTGTTGAACCTGAATTTAGATCAATAGGTCAAAGAGTATGTGAGGTCTTATGGTTGAAACGTGTTCTATAAGAGCTTAAAAGACCAATAGTTCTCCCAATGCATTTGTTTTGTGATAACAAGGCTGCTATAAGTATTGCTCATAATCTAGTCTTACATGCCTAGATGAATCATGTTGAAATTGACAAGCATTTTATCAAGGAGAAGCTTGAAGATGGAGTAATTTGCATGCCTTTTGTTCCAACCAATCAGCAAATTTTGACATCTTAACAAAAGGTTTGTTGAGATAGCCCTTTGAAAAACAAGTAATAAGTTGAGCATGATTGATATCTTTGCACCAACTTGAGGAGGAGTGTGGAATAATTAGGGATATTAGGATTTTATGATTCAAAATATATTAGGGAGATATTTGATTAAATTTATTTTCTATTTTATTTTGTTTCCTTTTTTCTCTCTCCTAATTTATTGGAGATTTGTTCATAATTATGAGAGATTTATTTTCCATATTTATAACAAATTTGATCTACATAAATATATGTTGTACCCTCTATTAGTGGAATGAATTCAATAAGATAATATTTTTCTATGTAACACCTCAATTTTTAGACTGAAAATATTGCTTGAAAAGTACTTTATTTAATTTATTTTAGAAATACACATCACAATTTTTAACTGCTATTTATAATTAGTAAAATCTTTTTCATTGTATTGTTTTATACAAACAAATGCGTCAATCAAAAAATGATAAATCTTTACATCGAATTAAAATAAATGCAGATGTAGAATAACTCAGTTTTCATACATAATTAAAATAACATCAATATTGTCACACGAGAATTAATACGAATACAACTCATAATCATATGAAAGTAAATAAAATAAATTGTACATCCTTGTTATAACAAAATACATGCCATTGGAGAAACATCTCTAAAAAATACATCAAAATCAATAAAAGAAATTTAGGACCGCAGCAGACCACTATCATTCTAGAAGTATTGAACTATCTAAGGCGAGTCCTCAGAAGAATCATCATTCTCCTCCTCGAACGTCGGCTCTAACTGCCACAGAAGTTCCTTGTACTCCTTGATCTCCTCAAATGACATGTTTAAAGGGTCTACTCGATCCTTTATAGCTTCAACTAGGTGCACTGGCTCCACACTATATCGAAGAATGTTGCCTCGACCACCATACTCCAATGGAGTCAATAAGAATTCCAAATCATGACGAGGCTCTTCCAGTCCAAAAATACAAGCGAGAATTTTCATAATAACAGAGCTCAAAGCGAGATATAAATCCCATGGGATATAGCAAGTTAACATGTGGTTTATGGTAACAAACATTGCATCTGGTTTATCTGTTGGCACTAAGCGGACTTGAGTATGGAAGGTGTAACACACAAAGTCCACATTACGACACACGACCATAACCGTTCTCTCAATGAGCTATGCCAAGCCCGCAGATGCCTCTCCATCCTTGGCCTCATCAGTACCTAAAGTTATTAGTTGTAGGGATGAGTCCTCAGCTCCTCAAACATCATGAACAAACAATAATAAAAAAGGGAACACATACAATCTAATTAACCACTACGTGTGGTTTTTCTAAGCAACCAATAGTCTTGAGATCCTAAGCGCATCACTAACACACTTATCACCTATTAGGGCCCAACCTCTCCCACCAATCCTCCCAGGTCTTGATGTTCTTACACAATCAAGTGGATGACAGTCGGGAGTGATCGCCATATAAAGATACATCGTACACCAATCCCCAAGCTCTGAGCTCAAAAAGTGTAGTCTCAGAACTTGTCAAGAATAGAAATATGAGGTTTTTGAGTTACCCACGCCAAATGAGTGCACCAAATTCCAGACAGCCATGCTTGCTAATTCCTCGTGTTCTTCAAACTTCTTCGCCATTATACCCTAGTGTATCTCTATCCATCATCCACTTTCTCAACGTAATCTCACCTTCTCATAGAAGAAATAGAACCAGTGGTTCCTTAGTCTCTATCCAGCCCCCTTGCCATTTTCCATTGCATAGTGTTTGTAGTCCTTGTGTAACATGCATAAACGAATGCGTACATCCAAACAAACAAGAAAGAGAGACGAGGCTCAAGCCTACGTACTACTCTCTGAGTACCAATCGTGGCCCCTTAAGTGGTAGAGACCACTTGTCAAACATAACAATTGGACATCATAGTAGCTGTAATCATAGCCATCTATCAAACATATCAAACAATTTGCTAAGGATCAAACACCCCCAAACCCAAACCACAACGCATACAGAAAAAATTAACAATATACAAATATATAGCAGAACATAAATTCACACGCCACAAATATAATTTTTCCAGAGTTCACACTCTGTCAGTCTTATCATTCGACAATAATAGTAGTAAATATATATGCATGCATCTCAATAATTCTATCAGTAGAAAATCACCACAATTTCAAAGCATGCATCATTCATCAGATTTTGTAGTTTATCTCAACAAAAATATAGCAAATAATTCAATAGTCCAAAATAAATAATTCTTAGGTAACTTTATCTAGAGAACAGATTCCTATTTTAAGTTGTCTATTATCTAAAATTACTTCGTCGATTAGTTTTACAAAGTTTTGCTCCTAAACTTATTTTCAGTATTCTCGGTGCTCCAGGAATCTATTTTTCACGAATCTTATATGCTATCCTACATTTTCACACCTAACAAACTCATTTTTTAGGTCATAACTTTAAGAAAAATAGTCCATACAACTATACCAGTCAATTCATTTTCGTGACAGATTTTATCTGATAAAATATCCTAATTTTTTTATTCATAACTCTTGTTAGAAAACTTCGATTTAAGTGAAATTTAAGGCTAACCCTAAGTTTTAACACCCAAAAAATCATTTTTAACCTTAAAAATTCAATAAGAACAACATATTACATAGTTTCAGTCATGGCAGTAGATACGAAATTTTTAAACATCAAAACAACATGCAATGAAGCCTAGCTTCCAAAGATAGCAATGTTAGGGTTCAAAAAGTGGAAAGACCCCCATTACCTTGAATGAAGCTTCCATGAAATGCTCAAAGGAACAAGGAGTTCAGATCTTGAAGTCTCACGCTTCAATGGATGAAAAACAAATTTTGGAACCAAACAGAAGAGCTTTGCACGAAAATGATGGAGAAATGAGAAATTTAAGAACTTCTTTCCAAAGCTTTGAGAAAAGAAGTCTCAAAAACACCAATGTGGAGCTTGGAAGAAGAATAAAATTGTGGCATCTCCTCCCATGAAGGTCTCCTGCAAGAGGAAGAAGATGGAGGTTCCAAATTTTGGTTTTTGAGAGAAAATGATGAGATATGATGCAAGGCTAGTGATGTGCTCAAATGACAAGCATGAATGACCGTTGTATAGGCTATGGGGGACATGCAAGAGGTTGCCACAAATGGGTGTTTTTGTTTTTCAATTTTTAGCTAGAAATGGATAAAGTAGACAAGCAAAAATGGTAAAATTGCTTTTGCCGAAACTATTAAATCTTATTTTAAATGTCTAGATTAATGCGCTAACTTCTTTTATTATTGTGCTAATCTCCCTAGGGATGCGTGTACTCAGAGTAAACCTCACACATAGACAAATTATATTGTGACTCAATGTGCACTGAAATTCTTGCACAAATGAAAATCTAGCTCAAACAGTTTTTATTTCTCAGTCAAGCTTCACTAAACATCACACACGCGCACACACACACACACACACATATATATATATATGCACAAAGCACAAAAATCTACGATTAATGACATATAATCGCTACAATTAAATACAAACATGTATAGATGACACAACACAGAGTTTCATCCGTTAGACTGAATTATAATTTTTGTCAGGATGTTAAATTCTACATCCTAGGCACTCTTGTTTCTAGCATGCTATGTAAAGAACAAATAAATAAGTCATCCATATATATTTGCCTTGCATAGTAGTAACAACTTAATACGTGGGCTATGGTTATTGCTAATGGTAATTGGCATGCATTTAGGTGCATATATTCAAGCTTCTTGTTAATGCATATAGCCAGCCAATTTAAGACAAGGGCTAATAGTTTCTTTTAATTTAGTGTACTGGTTCAAATCCACATGGCCATAGCCCTGACCCGGATTAGTTGGGGCTGAGGGGAGTGAGCTGACCTATATTGACAGCTAATTATTTACTACTTTTCACCAATTAATCTCTAATGTGTATATTGGTTATTGAATACCAGATAGTTGAAGAAAAGGAAGTTCAGCCGGTTATACTTGACAGTCAAACAATTGTTGCAGAATATGAAAGAGGAAGAGGTGAATCGATGCCAGATTCAGGAATGGTATCTAAAGTTCAAATCTGTATCCATCAAGACCTTAATTGGTCAACTTCCAGAATCATTTATTCCGTACCTTTTAGATGACTCGGGGCCCTTCTTGTTGCCTGTTTCTGTCTTAAATGAAGATGCATTACCCAATAGAATTCATAACCCAGATGAGGAAGATGATTTTCAGGTGTCAAAGGGATCTGGAGACGAAGCAGAAGAAGGTTCTCCACCGCCTTCATTTCCAGAACTTGAATTGAAAAATTATGGAATCCACTGAGTCGCTTGGGGTTGGGGGTACAGTCTTCCCCAAGCTGAATTGGAGTACACCAAAAGATTCAGCTTGGATAAGCACTACTGGTACCCTTCGGTTCACCAGTTTCAGTTAGATTGCACTTTTATTTCGAGCATCTTACTCATTGGTCCACGATTTGTGCCATGCTTATGATTCGTGCTAGGATAAATCTTTGACTAGGCCTCAGAATTTCTTTCTTGCTCTCCGTAACTGGTATCCATCCCTTTAGCCAGACATGGAATTTCGATGTTTTGTACGGAATCAGAGATTAATTGGAATTTCTCAACGGGATGTTACTACTTTTTATCCTGTTTTTCTTGAAAAAGAAGAATGATCTCCTTTTTACTGATACTAGTATTTTTCAACAACTATTGAGGGCTGAATTGGAGTCAGAAAATTACACATTTGATGTTACATTACAAAGGATAAGAGAGTTAAGGTTGTGGATTTCAACCCTTGAGGTGCCTGCCATTGTTGTTTACATGGGATGAATTAGACTGTATTCACAGTGAAGGAAATGATGTGGAGTTTAGAATTGTAGAAGATCGTTGTGCTGTTAGGCCAGGCCTTAAAACAGCAGTTCCATTTGATTACTTGGATACCAGCCCAGGGAGTGGTGGGATCAATTTCTAAGGAATGCAGATGATGATTTAAGACGGCAATCCACCGAAGCTGGTGCATGATAATCAGCTGTTGTTTCTCAATTGTTACTTATGAGGTAGCAAATGAAGTAGTTTCTTTTAAAAAAAAAATTGTTGAAATCTTTTACCAAGGGAAAAAAACGTTTGAAAACATTACCCCTGGGAGGATGCAGTTTCCCTGTTTAACATAAACGGATAAACCTATAGTCTTTATGGTTTATAAGTTCTTTTTTTTTTTTTTTTGGGACTTCAAATCAAGTATTTTTAATTTAGTGTTGAAACTTCAGAGGCACATGGAGAGCTGAAGGCAATTGTCTATGATAACATCAAATAATCTTCCCTTTTAAATGTATGTACCTGAAAGGCTGAAAGTATTTTGGAGAAAATTTATCATGCTGTCAGCTGTGTATTGGCTCTTCTGGTATGAAGAAATGAGTTGCTTTTGCATATTTGCATTATTTATGTGCTTATTTTTGTATGTTTCTTTCACGGCAAACTCTTCCTGATGGTCCTTTCTTGCATCTCTTTGACAAACTCGGTAATATTAATGTACACAATGGTTTTTGGGTACACTATTTGCAGTACATAACAACTCATCAATCGTTCTATACATGTTTATTTAATAATTCAGTTCATGTGTTTTGTCTTTTGTACCTGCATTTGCATAACACGTCTTCATCAATAGGGATGCAGATTAGAATTATTAGTATGTTTAGATGAGCTTATTTTTATATAATTGTTTATTTTTCCTAACAGTTTTGTCAATATAACCTATATTTGTTTCCCTTTTTTGTTTCTGAGGAGAAACAACCAATATTTGTTTCCTTAAATTTTCATTAATGGGACTTAAGTTAAAGTTATAATAATTTATCACTAATCCTTTTCAAAAAATTGAATGAAAGAGACATTAAGTCTTTTGATTTGACTGCATTTTGAAGAAAAAAAAATCATCAGTTTGATCCATTTTTTATGAACAACTTATATATTAAATTCATAATAATGAAATTGTTGGATCAAAACGGACCCTCAAATTAAATGCGGAAGCGGAAAATCATAAGACGGGAGAGAACACAATCAATTTGTTTAACATGGGAAAACCTTCTTCAATGTGAAGAGATAAAAAACCCACAGGACACTAATCCAGAATCAAACTTTCACTATAACAACAATGGATTACAAGAATCAAATACACCTCGTGGTAGTTCACTCAACCTCTCCAACAATGGTGATAATCAAACTCCTTAGAGTATTTTACTCAAACTCTCTCTAGAGATCTCTCAAATGCAAAGCACAAGCCTTGTTCAAAAATGTGCTCTCAAGAATGTCACTTGAGACGTCAAATTCCCTCTGACGGTTTGTCTCGTCTGAGTCTAAGTCTGCCCTGCATCCACCCTCAACTAATATATTTAAAGTGGTGAATTAGGTTTAGGGTTTTAGAACCCTCAATGGGCCTGGGTCAGCATTGGAGGAGTAAGGCCCAATCCAACAATTCTCCCCCTACGACTTCAATGCGTTGAATTCAAACAGGAGCTCGACTTCTTAATCAACAACTCGGCTTCTTCAATCAAACAGCTTGACATCTTCAATGCGTTGGCTATAGCATCAACTCGTCATTTGCATTAGCTTTAGCAACAACCCGACATTTTCAATGCGACGGGTTCAATAACCCGGCATCTTCACAGCAATCTTCAAATTTCGTTGTTGGTACCGGCTTGATCATCATATCGGACCAATTCTGGTCGGTGTGCACTTTGCCAAGTGTGAGCTGTCCGGCCTCCACCACATCCTGGATCCAGTGATACCTCACATCAATATGCTTGGTGCAGGAGTGATAGGTCGAGTTCTTCGCAAGATGAATTGCGCTTTGGTTGTCACACATCAGCTCATACTTGTCTCGATCATGACCGAGTTCCATGAGGAACTTCTTCATCGACAACATTTCTTTGCTTGCCTCAGTAACGATAATGTAGTCGGCCTCGATTGTCGAAAGTGCCACACACTTCTGCAATTTTGATTGCCAAGAGATTGCTCCTCCAACAAATCTCATCAAGTATCTAGTTGTTGACTTCCTAGAGTCGAAATCTCCCCCTAAATCGGCATCCGAGTAGCCTTGCAACCCGGCTTCACCTTCTCCAAAATGGAGGCATAAATCGGTTGTACCTCGGACGTACCTGAAGATACACTTCACTGCTTCCCAGAAATCTTTGTCGGGGTTCGATAGGTACCGGCTTACCATACCAACTGCATATGTTAGGTCGGGTCTAGTGCAAACCATTGCATACATCAAGCTTTCGACGACGGATTGGTACGAGATCTTCAGCATCTCGGCTTTGTCTTCATCAGACTTCGGACATTGCCTTTTACTCAGCTTCATGTGTCTTGGCTTTGTCCATGCGAATCTCTTCAAAATCTTCTCAACATACTTCTCTTGACTTAGCCACAGTAGTTTCTTCTTTCTATCCTGGATGATCTTCATTCCGAGAATCTATTTTGCAGGGCCGAGGTCCTTCATTGCGAAGGACGAATTCAACGCCTTCTTCAAGGCGACAATCTTTTCTTTACTTTGCCCTACAATCAACATGTCGTCAACATATAACAACAAAGTCAAAAAATCTCCATTCTCATATGTCTTCACAAATACCTAGTTGTCAACCTCAGTCTGCATGAACTTGTGATCAGTCATGAAAGATTCAAATTTCTTGTACCACTGTCGAGGTGCTTGTTTCAAGTCATAGAGACTCTTCTTCAATCGGCATACCATGCCTTCGCATCCCGGAGCTCAGAACCCTTCAGGTTGCTCCATATCAAGATCTCTGTGAAGAAAGGCAGTCTTCACATCCATATGTTCTACCTCAAGATCCGTTGAAGCCGCCATGGCTAACACAGTTCGGATCAAGTTCATCTTCACAACAAGAGAGAAGATCTCTTCAAAATCAATCCCCTTCTTCTGATTGCAGTCTTTCACTACAATCCGGGCTTTGTATCTCAACTTTTGGCCGGCCTCTTCCTGTTTGATTTTATACACCCACTTGTTCTTCAGAGCTCGTCTCCCTTTAGGCAGCTCGTCTTGCATTGCCTTCTACCACTCCCCTTTTTCTGAGCTCGTTATGGCCTCATCATAACTCTGAGGCTCACCGTCTTCAACAATGAACGTGTCTTCATCCAGTGGGTACCTTGTAAAACGTCTTCTTCTCTAGTGGGGTATCTCAACTATTCTTCTTCAGTCGCTTGAGAACTTGATTCATCATCTTCATCTCGGTCCTCATCATCAACACAGACCTCAGTATCTCGGTCCTCATTAGCTTCTTGTCGGTCATCATCTTCATCATTGGGCTCTCCCCCTGCTTCAGCTCGGACAGGAAGGACAAGTTCTTCACCTCGGATAGGAGAGAAGGGTTTTTCACCCTAGGCAGTAACTCGGACTTTGGGCTTCGAGATGTCATGAAGAGTCTCATCTTCATGAAAGATCACATCCTGGCTTCTCACTATCCTCTTGTTGATAGGATCCCAAAGTCTAAACCCGAACTCGATTTTTGGCGAACCGAGGTAGATGCATTCCTTCATCTTTGCATCGAGCCTTGCCTTTTCATCTTTAGGGATATGCACGAAAGCTCAGCATCCAAACACCTTCAGGTGTTTATAAGCTGTTTTTCGACCAGACTTCCTCTGGAACTTCTCCTTCAAGCAGTCATGATGGTGAGAGGTTGATCAAATCAACCGTGGTTTTGACGGCTTCTCCCCAGAATGTTTTCGACAACCCGACATTGGACAACATACTTCGGACCTTATCTTCAATAGTCTGGTTCATCCTCTCAGCCA
Source organism: Glycine tomentella (assembly GCA_007407185.1). Classification (NCBI taxonomy): domain Eukaryota; kingdom Viridiplantae; phylum Streptophyta; class Magnoliopsida; order Fabales; family Fabaceae; genus Glycine; species Glycine tomentella. The sequence continues at coordinate 1,017,614 of PYAF01005992.1, forward strand.
GTTCATTCAATTGTGGAGTCATTGGGGGCGTCTTCTCAAGTCGGATCCTGGCTTCTCTACAATAAGCATCAAAGGGACCACAATACTCACCACCATTATCTGAGCGAACAACTTTCAACTTCATGCCAGTCTCCCTTTCCACCATAGCATGGAATTCTTTGAAAGATTAGAGTACCTGGTCTTTTGTCTTCAACATATAAACCTACACTTTGTGGGAATGGTCATCAATGAAAGAAACAAAGTATTGAGCTCCACTAAGTGATCTCTTGAACATGGAGCAAATATCAGTGTGGACGAGGTCAAGAATATTCTTGCGTCGTCTGGATTGATCCGATCTCACAACGAAACCAGATACTGCTTTCCAGCTAGGCAGTGTGTGCAACTCTCTAGCACTTGACCCTTCAACCCGATCAATAGTTGTTTCTTCTCCAAAATCTGGAGTCCTTTCTCACTCATGTGGCCAAGGCGCTTGTGTCATAACTCCAAGCTTGGTCCATCCCGGACAGAATTGGCTTTACCATCATCTATCTTTCCTTGCATCACATGCAAGGAGCCTTCTTTCTTTCCTCGAGCCACGACCAAGTTTCCCTTGGCCAGCTTCCATCTACTTCCTCCGAAGCAATTATCTAACCCGGCATCATCTAGCTTGCCAACCGAGATCAGGTTCAATCGCATGTCAGGTACATCCCTTACATCTTTCAACACAAGTCGGCACCCGACATCCGTGGTCAAGGTTACATCACCGATAACAACAATCTTGCTGGTCACCTGATTTTCCATCTTCACGACACCAAAATCTCCCTCTCTGTATCCAGAAAAGAATCCCTTATTTGGGGTGACGTGGAATGAGGCACTAGAATCAACAATCCAAGTGCAGTTATCATAAGCTATGTTCAAAATTTCTTCACCAAGGAAGAATATCTCGGCATTCGGGTTAGCAGCCACAGTCGTGGTGCTCTGATCATTCCTCTTCTTGGGAACGATTTGATCCAGCTTCACACAACCGTTTTGTTCATCATTCTACAGAATCCTGCAGTCTGGCTTCTTGTGTCCTACCTTCCCACAATAGAAGCACTTCAAATCAAACTTTGCCTTAGACTGGCCTCTGGACTTGTCACGTCCATCCCAGCCCCAGCTCTTGCCACGACCCTGGTAGTCGAATTTTCCTCCATTATCAGTAACTTTAGCCTCAAATGTGCTTCATACACCTCGTTCTCTTCTCCTGGCTTCTTCATTCAGGAGGTTGTCTGTCATGACATCCATCATCAGTTTCCTTCTGGAACCAAGTTGCTCAATGTCACTACCAGAGTATCCCAACTTTTTGGCAGCGAACTCAGCAACGACAAAGCCTACATCTCATCATCAATTTTCATATTGGCTTTAGACAGTTGATTCAAAAATACCTTCGTAGGTATTGAGGTGCTCAATCATACTCATGCCGTCCTTGTACTCCAGCTTCACAAGTCGGCGAACCAGGTGTGCTTTGTTCCTAGGAGTTTTCTTCTAAATCATGGATTCTAGTTGTTCCACAATTCGTACGCGTTGGTAAACTCGGACACGTGCTCAAAGAGGCTTTTGTCAATATATTTCCTGATCGTGGCAACCGCCTTACGACTCAGGATCTCCCAGTCCTTGTCGGTCATGCTCGTCAGTCTCTCCTCAAGAACAATGGGCTCATACAAATCCCTACAGATAAGATGATCTTCCATCATCGACCTCCAATAATTGAAGTTGTCTGCAGTCAGCTTGAACATATCTCCGTCATGAGTTATGCCACTAGTCTCCATCTCATCTCTTTCAGAACCCTCGAATCTGTAGCTCTGATACCACTGTTGAGTCAAAACGGATCCTCAAATCAAATGCGAAAGCGGAAAATCGTAAGACGAGAGAGAACGCAATCAATTTGTTTAACGTGGGAAAACCTTCTTCAATGTGAAGAGATAAAAAACCCACGGGACACTAATTCAGAATCAAACTTTCACTATAACAATAATGGGTTACAAGAATCAAATACACCTCTTGGTGGTTCACTCAACCTCTCCAATGATGGTGATAATCAAACTCCCTAGAGTGTTTCACTCAAACTCTCTCTAGAGATCTCTCAAATGCAAAGCACAAGGCTTGCTCAAATGTGCTTTCAAGAATGTTACTTGAGGCATCAAATTCCCTCTGATGGCTTGTCTCGTCTGAATCTAAGTCTGCCTTGCCTCCACCTTTAACTAATGTATTTAAAGTGGTGAATTAGGTTTAGGGTTTTAGAACCCTCAATGGGCCTGGGTCAGCATTGGAGGAGTAAGGCCCAATCCAATAGAAATGACATAATTCCACATTTGAACAATAAACATGAAAATCTAGAAACAACCTCAAGGCATGTTGAGTTTCAAGGACTTATCAGGGTTTGAGCATGTCTCATGAATCGAATAGTATTTACAAAGATACTTATTATCCAACAACAAAATCCCCACATTAACACATTGGTTCAAATCCAATTCCTTCTGATATGAGTCTAATCTTTACCATCTGGTTGCATAGTTTCCCTTATTGCTCATTGTTCACCATGGTCACTAAAACTATGTCTAGTTCGACATAGCTTTGCTCAACAAAGGTCTGCTGACCACTAACTTAGCTTTGATTCACTTGGTCAGACAGTTGTGTAAGGGTTAATATTCTATTCACTCAACTCTAATTCATTATTAAATGCATTGAAGTAGAACATTCTAATTCATATCTGAATAATACTTTTTGCATGGACATTAAGCATTCAGTTTCTCATGAAGAATCACTTTTTCATGAATGAAGGTCTTTCATCCCTCTTATAAATTGGGAGGCTTGTGAAGTAGTGGAGTATCTTATTCCGTCTCATCCATTCAAGAATCTTATTTGAGAGAAAGAGAGAGTTCTTGTAGAGTGAGAGAGTTCTTGTATTCGTCTTTGAGAGAAAAAAGAGTTCTTTTTACCACACTTGATGAGAATTGAGAGATAGTCATCCTAGTCAGATGAGATTCTTCGAATGATCCTCTTAAAAAAAGAGAGATTATTTGTAATTCTACTTTCATAATGGAGATTTTTTTATTGAAAAAGGTCTTGTGGTTTTTCCTTACATTAAAAAGGTTTTTCATGTAAAATTTCTAATATTATTCTTCTACTCTTAACTTTTTGGCTTCCGCATAATGCCTATTTTGAGTTCACAAAAGAAAGGAATTTGATTTGTTAATTCTCAACAATTATGAGTAGAAAATAGGTCTTTCCATTTCCATGCATATTTGACATTTTACACAATAGTAGATAAACTATTCTGATATTTTACATATATATGTTTAGACTGCCCCGATACCGAGAATATCGGTTTTCAAGAAACCCAGTAAATCCATATTTTTCTATAGTTTTTGTTAATTTGTTACAGATCTAATAATTTAGAGGAGAAATATTAGTCTTGCAAACGTGTGTTCTTACTTATTTTATTAAGCCTAAGAATTTGCATGATGCAGGTTAATCATTGGTAGCAATTCAATTGCATCGAGTCAATAATGCTCAATTCTATAGGAAAGCATTTGATCATTTGCCATAACAGATCTTTTTTTGTTTTTGTATGTGGGTGTGGGTGTGGGATTGGGAGGGGAAAGGGAGAAACTGAAGATTAAGTTTGAGAAAGACTGCAGAGTGATGTGAAAATGAAGTACATAATAACATTGATTACAGATGCATCAAGCACTAAACTTATATAGTTGCTTTTTACAGGGCACCAATGTTCTTGAGACCAAGAACAACCCCAACCCCAATGATGTGGCCAACAGATCCACAGGCCAAGGTGTCAGCAAGGGTGAAGCCAGCAGGGTCACCAGTCTGCAAGCCTGAGTCCCTCACCTCCAGCTTTAGCCCTGCAGTGGCTTTCCTGTTTGCTGATGGAGCCAATCCAAACCTTCCAGCAAACAGCATCAGGGTTGTAGAAGCCACCATAATCTGCCCAACATGTCAACAAAGTCAATAAAATCATATGCACATAGTCATGGTAACAACACAAATCAACCATCCACAACTGTAACAAGTGCTTTGAAAGTTTTACTTTGTTCAATCCATAGATACTAGGTACATGGTAAAGTAAACAAATAAAAGGTTTGTTTGGATAATTTTTTTTATAAATACTTTCAGGAGAAAAAATTAATTAAGAGAAATGAAATAATTTTGTTCATAAGCAAAAATTAATTTCTTCTTAAGCTAATGCGTAGAAACTCTCTTGTAATAAGTTTGATAAAAATGTGCTAGTACGCAGTTCATCATACTTTACATTATTATTACAAGATTTCCTATTTATTTTTTAAAAAAATCTAGTATGTGATAATTCCAATTAACATTTATACATACTCTCAATCACTTCTTTCACATGGTACCTGAACTAGAAACTACATGAATTTCAGTACCATTATGCATATGCACTCAACAATTCACAAGATTGTTGCATGTATACACAAGATTTTCATATATACCCCTCCAAAAGAATTGAATCTACTATCTACTATGCCTTGTAAATAAAGTCAGATGAAACCACAAAAGGAACAAGGAAACTTTGAAATGACTCAAACTATTAAGATCCTACCAGATTAGTGGATGAACCAATGTAGTCACATCGAGCTCCCAATGCACCATTCCCCTTTCGCCTCATGGGTTGGACAGCAACCTGAATAATGAGCAAAATCAAGTTATCATCACAATTACAATATTTCAAATGAAAGCAATAGATGTGAAATGGTTAATTAAAGTAACAAGATCATATTCAAATTAATTTTGTGTCTAACATACATATCTATGACCAAAAAAGACAGGGTATATGTGTAAATACAAAAAACTAACAAGTAACATATGTTGATCAAAAATAAAAATATATGTGTAAATACAAAAGGGCGCTATGCTATGCTAACCAAGTTCTTCACAGGGGCAGCTGAAAATTGGGGTCTAAGACCACTGAATTGGGGGAGAGTGGTCATCACAGTGGTTGCCATTTGTTAATACTCAAAAAAAGATGAAAATGAAAATAATATGTTTTGCTCTCTCTCTCTCTCTCTAAGCACTCTCCTTTTTCTTTGAAAGATTTATTTTCTGGGTTCCTTTGGCTGTTCTAAGGGCTATGATGTAACATGCAACATGCGTATCTAATGGCAACCACATGAGCGATTTGTGGCCTCAGGACGCCAAAATGAGATGGCCAAAGATACGTGACTCCGACGTGGCATTATCTGATTTGGGGGAGTGGATAATGGATAATGTCTTAGCTGCCAGGTTGCTTTATATCTCGTGTACTATTGGATCGTGTGTTAGGGGGTCTCCATTCTAGATTTTCAACAATTCCTTATTATCAATATCAACTCTTCATTTGTAACGATCAAATAATAATAATAATAATATTCATTTGTTGGAAATTCAAATCAAACGAACCCATACAGTTAGAGTAGTGTTGTAAAATATAATTGTGTTTATATATAAAAAATAATTTATTTAACTAGATAATTTGTATTTAATTTTCTTTTGTGTAAATATATTTCGGTTAATGATGACAATCACACGCTACAAATAAAATTAGTGTATAATTGAGTCTATAGATAAGGAAACAACCATATTTCTAACTGATTCTTCTACTAAAATATCTACTTTTTTCTTTTTATTTTAGCATGTCAAGGCTAAGGTTATGTTGCCACCAAACTTTTTTCCATTTTTTTACTTAAAATTATAGTTTAAATAAAAAATTTAAAAATAAAATAAAAATTATTTGATAATTTTATTTTGTTAAATTTAAAAAAAAAACATGGAAGAGGAAAAAGAAGCTAGGAAGAGAGAGAAAGAGAGAAGAAAAGTAAGCTTCTTTTCAAAAGTTATTTCATCTAAAATGGTTAATTTTTTAAAAACTTTTCAGAAAATGTATTTAGCATATTTCTTCCCTTTTAAGAAAAAGACAAGCTCCCAAAAAAATAGATCAAGCAATACCTAAGTTGAACTTTGGTATTATCTTTTACTAGTTAAGTATTTTAATTTTTTAATTTTAGAGTGTGATGGACTGTTTAGTTATTAAAAATGTTTTTATTAATATTTATTTTTATTGTTATTCTATATTAATATTTGTTTGTCTAAATACTTTTTTTGCTATATAACAAATGCATTCAAATTCTCTTTATTGTCCAGTAAAAGAATCCCTTCTATAGTTTTACCTTCCACAAATGTTAAATTAAAAATAGTATGGAATGTTTAAATAACTAGATTGATTGAAATACTAGATTGATGAGTCATTAATTGAATAGGTGGATTAATAATCGAATTATATAAACTAGTGTGAGTAACATAAAATATAAGTATATATTATTTGTGTGATTAGTTTATTCATTAATTATGATAGTTTGATAGTAAGTTGAACTATTGAACAATTTTCAGGTTTTGGGTTCAATTTTTTTAGGTGTCATTATTAAAGCTTTGTATTTATTTAAAAGAAATTAATACTAGCTCAACCACTAAATTAACCGATTTAATTTGGATCAACTCGAATCAATAGCATGCCTGATTCAATACAAGCTAGGCTCATATTAGTCAAACCACTTATTCCATATTCAATCGCCTAGTCCAAACCATTTTTTTTTTCTAGACCACGAGTATCATACACCAAAGACAATCATGTTTGAGTCAAGTATAACCATTATTAGTGACAAATTTTTTTCTTTGAGGATTTAACACAACTACATATCCATAACTCTTATTGGAGACTTTTGGTTCAGTTGGAACAACCTCACATTAGTTCATCCACATGTTTAGTAGTCCAAACCGATTTTTAAAACTACAAGTATGTGAAGAATTTACATAATAAACTTCAATCACAGCTGTGAAATTCTTTTGGGTTGGCAACAATAGCCACGCAACTCCATACAAACTTAATCAAGAACCTGAGTCCCCAATTTGAAAATAAAAACAGAAATTAACAAAGAAAGGACAGCGAAGACCCATACTCAGGAAAAGGGCGAAGTGAATGCAGACACGCAAATGATGCAAGGATGCATTGAAGGTTTGAAATAGAAGGAGAAACAAATGGGATTAGGAAACGTTGGTGAGGAGGTTTTAGTTTATTTTATTTTTTTAATTTACAATTTTAAGGTAGTATTAACATTTTTTTATGACTTTAGTTAAGTTTTTTTTTTTAAAAAAAATTATTACTTTAAAATCTTACGACTTTAAAGTTGTGAGATTTATTTTTTATTTTTTTATAGAAGTCGTAAATTTTTATTTACAACTTTTATTTTATATTTTGTATATTTTTTTCTAAAATAGTTTTTTTAGAAAATTGAAAATAATTTTTTAATTTAATTATTTAATAAATGAATGTGTTTTAAATTTTGTAGTTTTATTTAATTTTTTAAAATAATTGTAAATATGTTATTAATTTTTATATTTATTTATTAAATAATTAAATTAAAAATTATTTACAATTTTATAAAAATTGAAAAAAATAAAATTTATCAATTGAAAAAAATAAAGTTGTATCTTGGTGACTTGTTGATTATGGATTCGAATCCGGAAATAGCTTGTTTACATATATAAGGATAAGACTACTAATAATCTCTCTATCCCTTATCTGTCCATAGGGTAGAGCCTTTGTAGTAGTAGTTAATATTTTGTATATGATTTTATTTAATATTTTATATTTTTTATATGATTTAATTTAATATTTTTTTTGGTATATTTATTTTTTAATATTTTTATTTAAGAAAATTAATAATTTGGTACGTAATATTAATTATTTTATTTTAAAAATCATTTCGTATAATTACAATGATTATATCATTCGGTTCTACACAATTAGTATTTTTAAGTCTATTTGAAATTGGTTAGTTGATCTCATTATGTATTTTTTAAACCTGTTTTTTGATATAATTTTTATTTAAAAAATCATTTAAGTCTTTTTAAATTTAAGTCTTTTCAAATAATAATCTTAACATTAGTAAAAAAAAATATATAAATGATATTAAATAAAACAATAAATTAAAAAATATACCAAAAATTAAGAAAATATTAAATAAAATCATACAAAAATTTAAATTAAATAAAATAATATTAAAAAATTTAGAAAATATTAAATAAAAACATATCATTAAATTAAATAAAAATACAAAAAATTAAAATAATTTATTTATTAAATAATTAAATTAAAAATTATTTACAATTTTAAAAAAATTATTTTAGGAAAAAATACAAAATATAAAATAGAAGTCGTAAATGAATTTATGACTTCTATAAAAAAAAATAAATCTCACGACTCTAAAGTCGTAAAATAAAAAAAAAAATAAAAAAGTGCTTACGACTCTAAAGTCATAAAATAAAATAAAAAAAAGTGCTTACAACCCCATGACCGTTATCAATCTCTTGACTAGTCTAATCAAGAAACTTGCTTTAAGAAAAAGAGTTTAACAGATAACTAACAAGCTTTGTTCCATCCCTAGACATAAAGCCCATTAAGTGTTCCTCTCTATATCTAAGTTTAAAAGTATTTTCCAATGACAATTCAAATTACAACATTAAGAAAAAGTGATCAAGTCAAAGCAAGCATTATTGAATAAAAGAGAACGCTTAATAATGAATCATAAACACTTATTAATAACCAAAAAGTATACACAAAGATGGATTCAATTACATCAACCCCCCAAAAGAGTAAACCTACTATATATCTACAAGAAGGAAAGAAGGAAAACTATGGAGAGCAAGAGAGAGCTTCCTAGTCTTTTACCCTAACCCTAGATGCCCCCCAAACAAATTTGTCATGAATTCCCATCTTTGGGGCTTTTAAAAGACTTTGGCATGTGTTGATTTAAAGACTATCACATGCAGTATTGGGACTTAAGTGTCAACTTTGTCATGCTTAAGTTACTGAAAATTTGAGTCAATCAAGCATAGGGCTTAAGCCTTGGAAAAGTCATGCTCAAGCCCCAAATGATGTGCAACTCTTCAAGATTTTCTTGCTTTGGTCCCACCATTGGCTACCACTTAAGTCCTCTTGCTTCTTCATTCAAAATAAACAAATATCAAGATGAGAAATTTCCAAAATAGCTATTATTTTAATTTATTTACAAATTAACTCTTAAAAAGGGCAAATAAAGTTTAAAAATCTTAAAATACTAAGATAATTGCCTCAAAGTTATCATTCAAATAAGTTTCACAAGGCCATTATCACACAACAAGCTGAGGCTAACATAAATGTTGAAAATTATCCTAGTTTGAATTCAGAAGTTGCTGAAATCGGCATTGAAGCATGTCGGTCAGATAAAAAGCAGGCACTAGCAAAAAGTAATGTAAGTTTAGAATCAGATGTTGCTATGGAGACTCTACATCAGTAACTTTACTTCTCTGTTGTAACACTGGCAGTGCAATATGCTGATTATATGACTTGATGGCCATAAAATTTGTTACAATTATTTATTTTTACATAACAATTTTAAAAGACACAAATAAAAAGGAACGGAGGTAATAACTTTTATGGAGCGATCAGTCTTGAGTGGAGCAATGAAATACAACGAACGGTGACCAATATCAACAAACATCAACCTCTACAATGAACCCCTTCGCAACTTCTATATATTCCCTGCTCTACATGCATATACTACAGCAACAAAATGCGTAGAGGTTCCAAATTGGGGCTGGAAGATCTATCAATGTAGTTCAAGAGTTAGGGTGGAGAGCCTCATAAATAAATAAAAATATCGTATCCAAAAATAATGATATTTGTGAGACTAATGATGGATAAATGATAATTTTGGTTCTCATGTAAACAAGTGACAATTTAGTTATTAAAAAGACTAAAATTTTGATTTAGTTCCAAAAGGTGTAAAAAATATTACAATTATATTCTATCATACAACTTACTTTCTTTGTCCTAAAATGATTGTAATTTTAGCCTCTCTTCTTAAAATTTAAATTGATTGATGTTTTCACTTTCAATAAGAAATTCAAACATCTATTTGAATTTTGTCTTGTGATAAATAATGTTGTATGAGAAGACTTAATAATACTTTTGTTACGGACCCAACATATGGGCCTAATAAGGCGTTCCACTACAGCGAGGCCCATTAAGGGTCCATCAGCTCAGAATCTCAACAATAACTGAGGAGATTTCAAAAACGTGCAGTTATCCTAATCCCAACAATCGAGGATTATATCTTACCTAATCAAAGGATTATATCTTATCTGATCAAGAGGTTATATCTTATATGATTAAGAGATTATATCTTATCTGATCAAGAAGTGACAACATTTGACCTAGAGGTAACACCCTTATAAATAAAAGGTACGCTCAAAGGTATATTCATTCTCTCTCGATTCCATTATATAAGGTCACTGTGCACACACCTCATAACCATTTGCTAAACGTCGTCTTAGTTTCAAAGTGCACAGTGATCTACTTAATTCAAGGGTATTTCTTGTATAGATACCTCAGAGAGAGCTATTGATCCAAAATCAACCCACTAGTTGTCCAGCTAAACACTGTTGTTCTCAAGAACAGAACAATTGCCGCTGTCTGTGGGAACGTTAAATTTCAAATCCCACGTTGCCGATAGTAAACACGAGAAGTAACAATCAGGCCGCACATCCACGCTCTGGCGTAAGTGGATGGAGAGACTTACCTTCAAATCCTATTTTGGAGGAGGTGAATCCACTGCCCCCTCCATACCAGAACGTGGCACCACCCCAACAGGTGGACTATGATATGGTCCATGTAAGTGAAGAGGTCTCAGATGCAGCCTCCACTCCTGCCCCAGCGACACGAGCAGTCCCACCCAATCAAATAGATGCTCATTAGTTGGATCAAATTCAAATGGTTCAAGAGCCAAACGAGCGTCTAATGAGCAACGTTCTCAATTCAATCCTAGACCAGATGGATGAGATGGAAAGGATATATGCCCTACAAAGGCAGGAAGACATAAAAAATTTAGAGATCTAGATGGAGGAGCGTAATGTCGTGTTAAGGCATGAAGAAGAGCAACATATCCGGCTTGTAGAGCAGCGCATCAGGAGCATGGAGAACCCGGTTCATAATGAGAACCGCAGACAGCAAAGTCAGGATACAGACAGGAACAGTGGGAATCAAAGTGTCAGTCGAGTCCGTGTTCTGCCAGTAAATCAGCATGTAGGCCAAAGAGGCCACGCAAGTGCGACTCAGGCTGATCATGGAGTACCAGTTAGTCAGATAGAGATTGGGGGTTCATCTCGAGTGAATGCTGGAGGTGCAGCCCAGTCTCGTGATGCAAACCCAGTCTAGATCAACATTAGAAATGCGACTCGTGTGCAAATTGCCATTACGGATGCAAATCGGACAACCCAACTCTAGATTGTTGTTCCTGCCATTCAGGAACCTGCAGTGGTGGTTCAAAACCTGTATGCGGGGGAAGACCGGAATGCAGTGGACCCCACCAAAGAAACTGCCCCTCGACCAAGAATGGGCGAGGGAGTTTACAGGAGGAAATATCGTAGGGGCAACATAACAAGAGTCCCTTCACTGACGAAATTGTCAACGCTCTATACCTGGAAGACTTCGTTGGAGCTTTCTTATTAAAGTACGATAGGAGCCAAGACCCACAAGTGCATATTGATGAGTTTGATATGCAAATGTGTGTGAGGGAAATTGATGAGCCCATCATATCCCGGATTTTTGCTACAACTCTATCTAGGGCCGCGCAAACGTGGTTTCATACACCGCCGCCGCAGTCAATCCGCAATTTTGAAGATTTTGGGCAGAAGTTTTTGTTGAACTTTGCCACCAGTAAGAAACAACCCAAGTCTGAATTCACGCTTGGAAAGATAAGACAACAACCTGGTGAGACGCTCCAGAGTTACCTGGACCATTTCAAAGAAGCCGCCCTGCAGGTGCAAGGGTTGGAAGAAAAAGTACATGTGTACCTCATCGCCGCCGGATTGGATGGGTCATCCCGACTGGCAAAGTTAATATACAAAGATCCAGTGAAATCTCTGATGGAGTTTAGGGCTCGATCAAAAAGTACTTATAGTTGGAACAAATGGAGATTGCCAATGCGATCGGTAAAGAAAAAGAAAGAAGGAGTCCCAGAAGAAGAAGCCCACCACCAAGGGGCAGGGAGCAGCAAGGGGGTCACGACCAAGGAAAAACGTGAATACCAAATTCAGGCCAGGGAAGTATGAGGCCAAATATGAAAAGTACACCCCATTAAACGCATCCCGATCACAAATCTGGTGAGAAGTAATGTCAACAAAGATGAAGAAGATAGACCGACCTCGTCCATTGTACAATAAGGCGGGGATAGATCGGTCCCGGTTCTGCAAATTCCATAACGGACCAAGACATACCACTGACCAATGCTGGGATTTAAGGGATGTGATTAAGAAGTTCGTCAAAGATGGCAGGCTGAGACAATAGGTAATAAAAACCTAGGGTCACAAGAACAAACACAAAGGCGGGGGTCAGTATGAAACCCAGCCAAATGAGAAAGATAAAGAAGAAAAGTGAAAAAAACCAAAATGATGATGGCGATGGATTTCTGGAACCCGAGTTCAAGTGTAATGTCATATGTGGAGCTTTGGGAAGAGGAGGAGACACCGCCAGCCAAAGAAGGAAGTATCTAAAGGAGGTTCTTTTAGTGAGAGAGCAGCCTAAATTCAAAGAAAAAGTTTAACAAGGTGGAGCCCCCTCTACTCTACTTCACGGAGGAGGACATGAGAGATGTGGTGCCAGATCATGAAGATGGCTTGGTAATTACTAGAACACTGATTAATTTCCAAATTAAAAGGATATTTGTAGACAATGGCAACTGCGCAGATATAATCTTGTGGAGTGCGTTTAAGAAAATGAATTTTGACGAAGTTGACTTAAAGTCATGCAAAACGATGTTAATAGCGTTCAATGAGGAAAACACTACTCCCAAAGGTTACGTTGAACTCAAGATGACGCTAGGCACCAAGGAGGCATTTAAGTTAGAACGAGTCAAATTTATTGTGGTCGACTTTCCCTCGCAATATAACGTCATATTAGGGAGGCCAACTATCCATAAATGGGACATGCTGGTCTCTACTAAGCATCAGAAGATGAAATTTGTGGGAAACAAGAACAAAGTAGTTACAATCTGTGGGGACCAGAAAGAAACCCACAGTGTTACTACAACACGGTCAAGGATAGTGAGGGTGGTCCATCCTCCCCACCCCGGATCCGTCAAGTAGACCAGAACAGAAGGAAGGTGGAAAAATGTAAGTCAAGGAAACCAGTTAACATGGTGGAACTTGACATGAGAAAAGATGTTGAGGAGATGAGACCAGATCCGACAGGAGAATTAGAAGACTTCAAGATAGGGGATAAGCCCTGGCAAATTACCAAGGTGGGTAAGGCGGTTAACCCGATCATAAAAGCCAAATTGGTGGAGTGCCTGAAAAGAAATCAGAATGTGTTCGCATGGAAGGCCTCGGATATACCGGGGATAGATCCCAGATTAAAGCCTGTAGCGCAAAAGAAGAGGAAACTCGGTCCAGAAAGGAGACAAGCACTAGAGGAACATATTAAAGAGTTGTTGGATGTCGAGTTCATACGAGAAATCCAATACACTACGTGGTTGTCCAACGTGGTGATGATTAAAAAGCCCATTGGCAAATGAAGAGTATGTACAGATTACATTGATTTGAATAAAGTATGCCCTAAAGATTTCTACCCAATGCCCAACATTGATCAGTTGGTGGATAACTCGTCCGGGTTCTAGCTATTGTCCTTTATGGATGCTTATTCTGGCTATAATCAGATAGCGATGTACCCGGGAGACCAGGATAAACGGCATTTATAGGCGAAAAAGCGAATTACTGCTATAATGTCATGCCTTTTGGGTTGAAAAACTCAGTGGCCACATACCAAAGAATGATGAATAGAGTATTCGAGCATCGCCAAAATATTGAAGTGTACATTGATGACATGACTGTTATGACAGCTAACCCGATTGATCACATACAGGATCTAGAAGAAATGTTCAGCAAGTTAAGGGAATACAAGATTCGGTTAAACCTGATCAAGTGTGCTTTTGGTGTCCAGGCTGGAAAACTCTTAGGGTTCTTGTTGACCCACAAAGGAATAGAAGCTAATCCAGACAAGTGTAAAGTCGTGTTGGACATGAAGTTTCCAACAAATAAAAAAGAAGTACAACAATTAACAGGAAGGCTGGTGGCTTTAACCTGGTTTCTCCCAAAGTCGGCACAGAAGGCACTTCCTTTCTTCAAACTACTCAAAAAGGAGGCTACAATAGGTTGGAACCCAGAATGCGAGGTTACGTTTAAAGAAATTAAAGAATGTTTAGCTTCTCCAGCTATGTTGTCAAAGCCAAAACTAGGAGAAGTTTTGATATTATATTTTTTCGTGGGAGATGAATTGGTCAGTGCAGTATTGGTAAAGGAGATGAAGAAGGCCCAAGTGCCAGTTTACTTTGTAAGTAGGGCCCTTTGAAACTCCGAGTTAAGATACCAGAAGTTAGAAAAAGTAGCTTTCGCGTTGTTGGTGACAGCAAGAAGACTTCGCCCTTACTTCCAGGGCCACACAATCATTGTCAGAACTAACCAGCCAATTCGACAAGTAATCCATTAATCGGATTTGGCTGGAAGGATGGTCAACTGGGCAATACAATTGTCCGAGTTTGATTTGAAGTATGAATCCCGACACGCTATAAAATCTCAAGCGCTGACCGACTTTGTCATGGAGCTAACCCTGTCTGATGGAGGAACAGGGGGCGATAATAATGGTTGGAAGGTATATGTTGACGGATCGTTGAATGTCAAAGGGAGTGGAGCCGGGGTCATAGTTGAAAACCCGAAAGGCATAGTTGTTGAGCAATCACTCTAGTTAAATTTCCCAACATCAAACAACAAGGCTGAATATGAAGCACTGATCGTCGGTTTAGCCCAAGCAAAAGAACAAGGAGCTATAAATGGTTGTGAGGAAATGATTCCAGTTGAGATCGATCAACCATCTTGGAGGAGGAAGAGCGTTCTTCAAGAAGAGGAAGAAAAGAACACTGAAGCTCTCGCTATAGAGTTGGACTTGGTTGATGAAGTCTGGGTAACAACACACTATCGGGATCTAGAGGCAACATAACTGGCAGCCGCCAGGTATAATAAGAAACTGAAGCCTTGGACCTTCGACAAAGGTGATTTAGTACTCCGACGAGCAGATATTTGAAACAAAAAAGCCAAAGATGGAAAGTTAGCAGCCAACTGGGAAGGACCTTACCGAGTTACAGAAAAACTCGACAAGGGTGCTTACATGTTGGAGACCTTGGATGAGAAGGCGATAAAAAGAACCTGGAATGCAGATAAACTGAAAGTTGTATTACAGTTAAATTTGTTTCCAAATGTTAATAATTTTCCTTTGTTAGGATCAATAAGTTGTAGTCTCGGCAAGTGATGTTACTATTTTTCCTTTGTTAGGATCAATAAGCCGATGTTTCAGCAAGTAATAATGATTTCCTTTTTGAGGATTCGTAAGCATAATTTGGCAATCATGTTGTTTCTCATTTTTTGAGATCTTGAGTCGTTTTATAGCAAGTTTGCAAATAAATGAAGCATTTTTGTCTTTATTGTGACTTTGCATTATAATAAAGGAAATCGATCATCACGATTGGGTTGTGAAAAGATGCGCGGATGTAGTAAAAACTTTCACATATATATGATGCATCAAAATTATTATCTTGGTTGAAATGTAGGAATGTTTGGTTAAAAAATCCAATTCTACACATAGCAATTTAATCTTTGTCGGGATTAAGTTCAGGGGCGATAACCTGGAACACGATGCAAAGATAAAATAAAGGAATCTTTGCATAATAAAATGCCTGGTCGTTAGAACCAGATGGATATTTATGCAGACTGCAAAATATATTTTTGATTTTGGCCAAATCATTTAATAGAATCCGGTATAGTATGGATTCATGCGTGTGATCAGAATTCAAAAAACGGGTTGAATTTATAAGCAATACGTTAAGCATAATGTTAGGCTATGGATTCATCCACGTGATCAGAATTCTAAAAACGAGTTGCAATTATAAGCAAAATGTCAAACAAAGTGTTAAAGAAAAATCGGGAACAGACCCGGCGATATTCGACAAAGTAAAACCGGGAACAAACCCGGCAATGTTGGATACAAATTAAAAAGGGGCTCAAAAGGCCCCAAAGACAAAAATAAAAAGATTACAAGCCAACATCGACATCTTGGTTCTTCAACACTCAAGCTGCCCTAGATTGAGCTTGTCTTCAGTTTGATTGGCAATGACGACCTCATCATCTATGCGAATTTGATCTTCATCCATTTGCATCGTTGAATCTTCGCGAGGAGAAGAAGGAGAGATCAACTTGCCATCACTGACAAAAACTTTGAAGTGCATACCAGTGGTTTAAGCTCAATCCCAGGGTTCACGCAGCGAATCTGCTCCAATGTATTTTAAAGGACCCCCACAACTGCTGAGAGTTGGATTCTCAAGTTAGCAGCATCAGTTTTCGTATACGCAAGCTCCGCCTCAGTCCGTTTTAATGTCTGAACCTACTTGTCATACAACACGTTCAAATCTTTAAAAAAATTTGTGATGACAACACTCTTTTGCTGTATAGAATCGACATTAGACATTAGCTTCGCAGCAGTGCTCTCAGTCACAAGCAGTTCTTCACATATCTTCTTTATTTCCTCCCGGGATGCTTGAAGCTCATTTGCAGCAGTGTTCTGAGCCACAAAGAGTTCCTCCTGGGTCTTTTTTGTTTCCTCCCTGGATGCCTGAAGCTCATTGAAAGTCCTGACAAACCTGGTCTTCACAGTCGCTAAACTATAAACCAGGGACGAGCACTTCATAGCATTAAGCTCTATGAGGCCAAGCTCTTGAATTTCAACATCCAAGAAGGGAACTGGATCTGTGAAGGGCGCGTGAACAACAAGGAAGAGTTCATCAGTAATACCCTTCTCCCAAAGGCAACCAGATAACAACGTGGTTCCGGCGAAAGAAGAGGTACCCGAAGCCGGTGGAGGGGCAAGTGCCTGGGGTGAGGTCATTGTTGGAGCAAGTGTCGTCATAGTAGTTGGAGCCTCTCCTTCGGGGCCTCTAAAGCAGGTGCCGTTAGAGCAACTGGAGCCTTCTCCTTCCAGGTTTTGGAAAGCTTTTGCCTCTTTAACCCAGAGCCAGTGGCCGCGACACCTTTCCTTGAGTCCAAAGCGGCAAGGAAAGGAGGAGGTTGAGGCCGCCGTGGTTTCTTGGAGGCAGATTGGTTGCCAAAAGTAGAAGTCCAAAGCGTCGAATTTCCAGTATCAGAAGCCGGAGTTGGAGCAGAGGTTGGCTGCTTTCCCATATCGGTAGCAGCAAAATAAAAGCAAAGGAACAGTTAAAATAAGCAAAGTCATGTATAAACAAAACAACAATGGACATGATCATACTCAATTGAGCGGGAAACCCGGATTGATATTTGCGAATAAAGGAAGCAACGCTGAGATGACCATGAGCTTCCTTATAAGCAGTTACCCGGGTAACCGAGAAAGCATCAGAATCCGACAAGTCAGTTTCCTCGAAACAGTAGGTGGAAGGAAGAAGCTCATGGTGGTATAGGACCAGTAAAGTGGAAATTTCTACTCTACGTCCTTGGAATCAGCAGAACAAAGAAAAAAAAAGGTTGTTTGTCGGGTTCGGCAGCAACTTTGAAATACTTATTTAAGTTTTTAAAGGAGTTTGTATATACATGGAAGAGCTTGCGCTCAGTATGGCCCCGGATGGATGTCCATCCTTTATTATTTAGGGGTTCCCTACCCGTCCTACCAGTAGAAAGAAGGAACGGTACTGGGAATTTCTAAGTATGCACAAAAATGTTCAAAAGCTTTTATGAAACCCTAGCTATTTGGATGAAGTTGTGACGGAGCCAAATGAAGGTGATTTAAAACATTCATCTGAAATTCGGATAAGGGAAATTAGATCCCTATCCGGGTTATCACATCTTTGTAGAAAAAGAAAAAAGAAGGGTTATTCCCATCCCTGAAAGAACAGATAGGTTCGTCCTTATCAGGGGGTGCACGCGAAAATTTTCTTGATTCCTAACAGGAAGTGCAGCAACGTCCTCTAAATTCAGCTCGGACAACGTATGCAGTACTTCGTGGTTGACCCAAGGGAATTTGGAAATCATGGAAGGGGAAGGGGAACCGGAATGAGATTCAGCACATTGAGACTTAGCAACTTGTTCCGAAGACAGTTCCATAAATACCTACGTCAAACAAATAAAAATCATTAAAACAGTGACATACCCGAAGAAGAATAGTTTGGGTTGCAAGGAGAATTTGTTGGACTAGAAGAATCATCCAAGATAAAGACGACGTCTTTAGACCCATCAATGTTCTTAGTAGAATCAAGAGGACTACTCGGCACAAAACTGGCAATACTTGTTTGGTACTTTCATAAATGCAGTCGAAGCACGGTTCGAACCGGGTTTCAAAGCCAGGTTCTGACGAAAGGGTGACAATACCTTGGGACAACAAAGAACCTGGGTTTTGCAGTTTAGAACCCGGAGAGAAAGGAGAGGACTATTAGGGGAAGCCCTAACGTCAAACCGAACCCTAGTCTTGTCTAAAGAAATTTTGTTTCCAGGAACTTTGACTTTCTTTTTTCTGCTGACTCCACCAGTACGTGAGTGAAACAGAGATTTTTCCCTTCTTCAGAAAGGGGAAGACCAAATAACCAATACCCAACCCTAGGGGGAATAGTTTGGCATAGCCTAGCCTCTTCTTCGGGAGAAATGCTCATTATGGACGATGAAAATAAAATGTTGCAAGAAAATTCTTCGAAGCATTGAAATATTCGCAACAAAGAAACAGTAAAGAAACCAGACCCAGAAAACGACCAAAGATTGAAGTTACCTCAAAAAGAATCAACAAATTATAATCAAAATAAAATCAAAAACAAGAAGTTTAATGGTCGTAGGGATACCTGTTTCTACGAAGATTTCTTAAAGTCTAAGTGTCAAAACGCTGGGAATAGTAGAAACGAAGGTTCAGAAAACACAAAGGATACTCAGAAAGAAGAAGCAACAAAGTAAGAATATGCAAATGCAAATGAAAGAAGATATATATAAACATAAAGAATGATGCAAAGGTAACCGTCGGATTCATGCGAAACATCGCATAACCGTCAGATCTGTGTGCAAGCGTAACCATCAGATGCGTGCGAAACGACACGCAACCGTCGAACGTGTGCGAAGCGTCATATCTAGGGGCAAAAAAGACCAATCAATTTAAAAATTCATAATTAGCGCATATGTATTGAAGGGAAAAAACTGCACACCAGTAGTGTGCTACAACTAATGATAATACAGTTGTAAAAGCAATTTCAAAATAGACGTTCCCCATTCCTCATATAAGATGTGTAGGGCCCCTTATGACTGTCCAAATCTGAGGGGACCAGGACTTGACAAATCAAGGACGACCGAAACGCACTCAGTACTCGGATATGGACAGCCACGGTTGCAATAAAGAAACAACCCGGAATATATGAAAAACCGGGATCAAAATCCCTACTAGGGATGGTCACAAAAATCAAGGTCAACAAAAGATGCAAATCGACAAACCAGTTGGAGGAAATGATGTGCGCAAATTAGAACCCGTTAGAATGGAAAGAAACAATTATATCAACTAATACATCCCGGCTGCCTAGAAGCCTTGATAGCCGGACTGGGGAGCAATTGTTACAGATCCAACATATGGGCCTAATAAGGCGTCCCACTATAGTGAGGCCCATTAAGGGTCCATCAGCTCAGAATCTCAAAAATAACTGGGGAGATCTCAACAACGTGCAGATATCCTAATCTCAACAATCGGGGATTATATCTTACCTAATCAAAGGATTATATCTTATCTGATCAAGAGGTTATATCTTATATGATTAAGAAATTATATCTTATCTAATCAAGAAGTAGCTGCATTTGACCTAGAGGTAACACCCTTATAAATAAGAGGTATGCTCACATGTATATTCATTCTATCTCGATTCCATTATATACTGTCATTGTGCACACACCTCACAACCATTGGCTAAATGCCGTTTCAGTTTCAAAGTGCACAGTGATCTACTTAATTCGGAGGTATTTCTTCTATAAATACCTCAGAGAGAGCTATTGATCCAAAATCAACCCACTAGCTATCCAGCTAGACGTTCTCAAGAACAGAACAAATTTTATTGAGAGAAAAAGGAAATTTTAGTAAAATTATCCCCAAATAAAGGCTAAGTCTCTTGGGATACTTGTTTACTGGTTTGGATGAAAAAATTTAAATATCAGTCATTTTGAGACAGAGAAAGTAAGGTCAAATTGACTCTCATAAATATAATTTAATATCAAATTAATCCTCAAAAAATGCAACTTAATCAAGTGATTGGACACATGTTGTTATTATGCTAAAGTTAAGGTTGAATCGTTCAGATAGTACCCGAGTTTGATCCTTCACGGAAATAATTCTTGGTCAGGTTTTACTTACCTCTTGATCAAACTCAGGTTTAGTCAGAGTCTCTTTTTTATGATGAATCGAAAGGTTAAGACCAAAATAAATAAATAAAAAAGTCATCCTTACAAATTACAGCCCAATAAAAAAATGATCTCACTAAACTAAACAATACACACACTTATCGCAGTTTTTACAAATTTACACACAATTGTCATTTACCCGATTAATTATTGTTACTTTTTTTGTTATTTCTGATAAGATATCATCTCAGACATAGACGTGAGATTAATTATTATTTTTATCAGCACGTGAGATTAATTATTGTTGGATATCATTTATTTACTTAGATTCAAATACATTAAAACAAAAATTCTTAGACTCAAATACATTATTCTGTATATTTAATTTAGTTTCAACAAACGAAGAACAACAATTGAGTAAATGCTGTAAAAAAAACAACAATTGGGTAAATATTGCTGTAAATGACATTTTTTTTCTTAATTGCCAGTTTTTTTTATTAAATTATTGTTTAGTTGCGAAAAAAGATTTCTCATTTGATTCCCATGTACTCATGCACACACAAAAAAAAATGATTCCCGTATGTTTTTGGTATACTGTAAACATGTCATACAGATTATGCCGCATGATTTCTATAAGAAATTTAAAGAAGAAAACAGACAACATTCACTTTCTGCTAAGCTAGATTTCGTTTTCTTGTCCTTTTCTCCTTCCTTTTGCATGTTAAGCTACTTTCAGCGTGTGCCTTCACGAATTTTCTCTTTTCTCCCCAGTTCCCCTTTTCAACTGTGCTCTTACGTAGTTCGTGTTGTATACAGTGCCAATGGTGACCAAAATTCAGATTCTATTTTAAAGGCAAAGAACAAAAAATGGGCAAACCAAAATATCACATTATACATATACCTTCGTGCAATTATTGGCAAACAATCTTGTCTCTTAAACATGCGGTAAAGGCTCGATCTAAGTCCACAAGTATAGAAAAACATAAATTATAAAAAATCAATCTCTTAAACAAATCTAACTACTTCCAAACAGTATTTAGCTCTTAGCCAAGGAATACACCAGTTTTTTTTTTTTAAATAAAAATTCCTGTCCACATGCAGAGTACTTGGTTTTTTGTTAATATCTTTTTACTGTTGTCTCTTATTTATTTATTTTTTAAATAAAAAACTGTTCTATCATGTATGGATATTTTTATAAATGCAACGTTTCCATATTTATTATCTTAAATCTTTCAGTTCATTGCTGATTGCATGGTACGGCAATATGGGCACATAATTGTACTTTTGCATGTCTGGATTATGATTCTTTTATGATGTATAAGAATCCAATCCTAGGTTTTTAATAAATAGCTGAAGAATTTGGTTACATATTGGAAACAGAGTTCTTGAGTATGAAAATTTAGAAGAAATTCAAGCTTATATAAAGACCAACTAAAGAGAAGAGGGACATTAGTAATGGCAAAAGGTAAAGAGAAGCTCAAAGGAATTTGAACATCACCTTAATAATGTCACCATAAACATTATCTTCCTTATTAAACATAAACAACAAGAGGAATTGAGGGCATTCATTTACTTCCACTTAAATGTAGCATTATGACTATACAGTATCAATTTTGCACTGTAGAAAGCTTTCCAATCTAATAGCTCTCATTTACCACAACCTCAATCTCATGAAGAAAAAAGATAAGGGCAACCATATTCAAGCCTGCAAAAATTTCAAATTGCTGGTCATACTGGTGCTAGTATATACCATATGCTATTGAAATGTATACATTTGTTGGTAATTCAAAGAAACAATCCTGTGCATATGTCCAATTGTACACATCATGTAATACAGTGAGTTGATTGGTCGTCCAAGATGGTCATTTGCATGTACGTTATCAAAGCCAAAAGTGCAACGTTGCCTGTTCATGTACATTTGCTATCATTAATTCTTATTTCAAATGTCAGAAATAAATAGCACAAATAATTCTTAACAAAAAGCAGTCCTAACCTACCTTTTCAGGCAATAGACATAATTTTTTTTCTCTCAAAAGTGAAGGAAAGAAACATCATATTATAGTTTACCTCTTGAAGAGGAGCCAAATACACATCATCCTTAGGAGTGGTTTTTTTGGTTTCCAAGCTTCTCATCTCCGATTGTATCATTTGGAGTTGATTGTGTATGTCCGTTAACAGTCTCATCTGCTCTTCACCATTCCCTTCATGGGTAATCTCTTGCCTTGCAATAATTCTCTCCCTCTCAAGCCTCTCAATTCTCTGATTCAGCTTTTGAAACTTTGCAATCCACACCCATCCCCTCTTTTTGGCCAATGATAGTCATCATCATTCACCATGTACTTTAAACATACCCTTCTTCTTTTCTGCATCATGTTTAAGAGGAGATTCAACCATTCCCTCAGACACAGAATCTGGTTTTGTTAATCTATTCTCTGCAACAGAACTCCATATCTGAATCCTTTTCCCCCACGTTCACTGACTTCATCATTTTCACTAGTTTGTGGAACTTCATACACATCATGACAATTAAGGAAGCGACGAGAATCATTATCAACTCCTCTATTGTGTGTACTTTCACCTTGACTCACTTCATCTAAGTTAGTAGAGATCAATCTGTGTGTTTGATCACATGCCATCTTAGAACTAACATGCGGTAAAATTGGATATAATATATATTAAAATAATTTAATTTACCTTTGCTTTTACTATAATATATATTTAGTTATTTTTATCTAAATAATTATTGGATTAGTTTTCTTTTTATGTTACAACACACCACACCAGAGGTCCCTACCAACATCCCACAGTATACCAAATTGTAATTTCCCAAGATCTTTCTGAACACTTAAATTACGCATGATCACGATCAAGACTCGAGGCAACTATCCAAGAGTTTCACAATTTTTCAAGGTTTTTCTCAACACTTGCAAATAATGCATGATCAACTCTTGATGCTATATGGTTATACAATTATACATCATGATTAGCTGCAATTCCATATGCTCAATTATTTATGAATTTCTCCCTAATTGACTTGGCTGTGTGTATTGATAATTCTGATTTTGAATTGGGTTGTTCTATTGGAATTTGAAGATTGCTTATATAAATTAAAACTGATAGTGATGGTTAAAAATGCCTAACATTTTTGACATATTTCAAGCAAAGAGATTAATGAGCTGTTAAAGGTTATAATTGTAAAATAATGTTATTTATAAATAATCAATATCATATTTATAATTGATTTAATTATTATCTAAAATCATTTAAAGAACTTTTTTTTTAATTTGTAATAGAAAATTAATAAAATAAAAAGTTAAAAAATATAATTGACCTTTTAGCTTAAATTGGATAACCCAAAAAAAAAAATAACCCAATTACATATGATTCATTTTGATTTATATTACGTAAATCACTAAATCTAAACCAAACCAACTCATGAATACTCCGTCTGTGCTTCACGCATAATAAATATTCATGGTGTACCGAACCCCATATCTAAGGAGTTTCTACAAGAAAAAGCTTGACACACTCCCAATGCCAAACTATGGTACAATCTTCAGCTAGATCCCATTGAGAGCAGTCTGGATCAAACCAATGCCCATACAAGAATTACTATGTAATGATGATAATAGACAATACAAACTTCTAAACAAGTGAGGTCGATTCTTACACTGATGTTTGACACGGTTTTTGATATGTTAACAAAGCATCAACACATTTTTTTGCCTATTCTTTCTTCACGTAGTATAATCCAACATCAGGCTGACTTGAAATCACCAAAACCAAACATTGTGAATTTAGCTCCATACAGATAGCTATACAAGAAGCTTGGAGACCACGATATAAATTATGGGACTCCATTTGCTACATGTTGAAGGCAACCCACAATCTTACATCCTGCATGTGAGTTTAAGATCAGGAAACCTAAGTGTTGTGTACATCACTCTATAACCCCTGCCTGTATCTCCAACACTGTTCGAAACCCCCACTTACCAACAAGATAAGCGATTAGACTCACCTTTCCATGAATTTTTTTGAACA
This sequence comes from Glycine tomentella, assembly GCA_007407185.1. NCBI lineage: Eukaryota > Viridiplantae > Streptophyta > Magnoliopsida > Fabales > Fabaceae > Glycine > Glycine tomentella. Next base: position 1,042,148 of record PYAF01005992.1, read on the forward strand.
GCAAAGTGCGGTAGTGGCAAACCACAAGGATAGGCCATTCTAACGAATATTCAATGAACTTTGTTTCCAAATATTTGTCTTGCTGAGGGGAAGCAGAAGGCAACAAATATCTGCCTTCTGTATTCACTCAAGTAGCATTCACTTTCTTCTACTGTAATAGATTCCACTGCCAGAATAATTATGATGCCGAGGTCTTGATCCACTGCCCCTGCCACTGTTTCCTTCCAAAGTGCTGCCACGGCCACCACCTTTGTAACCTGCACTCTGCATCCAGTTTGTTGGCTGGGTCCCTAATCCATTATGCTCCTCCTCTTCTCTATCATTATACTCCAAGACAAGCCTCTTGATGTCTTCTTTCTCTTGAAGCTCCGCTGCTTCTTTCTGTTTAGTACTCTGCACCAGTGAGGAATTCCGTGGGATGAACATCTGCTTTGTTTGCTGCTTGTTTCCACGCTTCACAAGAACTCTCACCTGAACCTCTTTGTTTCCTCCAGTATCCTCATCCAGGGCCTCATCACCACTTTCCCCACCAACTCCCCTCCCATGGTGATCCTTGGTAGATCCCTCAAATACATTCATTGGAATCATCATGTTCAATGTAGGACGACCTCGTAGCTCCTGCCTTCGCTGTTCCATACTCTCCTGCAAAATTTACAAAACAAGTACCTTGAAAATGTTAGAAATACAGCCAGACATGACTTACACCAAGATAATGTTTATTTTTCTTTCCAAAGACAAATATTAAATTATCAAATATTGTTAAATTTAGGGTTTGGATGGTAAAGAGAGAAGACAATATATTGGAAGAAGAAAAAAGTCTCCAAATAATTTATATAAAGCACGAATTATTGCACAGGTCTCCCACCTAGTGGAACCTAGGAAGGGTAGATGCTCGCAGACTCCCCAACAAGGAAAGAGCCTATTTCAAAAATTTCAATCTGAGACTTGCCACAAGGTTCCAAGTTAATTGGGATCGGGGTAGATGAACCCAATGATAGATACAAGAAAGTTGGAAAAAAAAATGAAAAAGAAAGAAAAATAAGATAAAAGAAAAGAAAGAGAAAAGGAAGGGAGATGAAGAGGAAAATGACTAAAAATGAATCATCTGAAACATAGAGATAACAATGAGTCTAACCTTCTACCAAGCTTATAATTTTTTTCCATTCCGTCCTAAGACACACCATCCGCCAACTTATATCTCGCTCCATTAAGTCTTGTCTAACTACCTTTCCCCAAATAAGTTTTGATTTATCTCTATCACTTTGTGTCGAGCTCTTGGTAACAAAATTTTGTTCTTACGGGAGCATCCAGGGGTCATCTCATTACGTGTCCAAATCACCTCAATCTATGTTCCCTCATTTTTTCCCTCATCAATACTACTGCTACCTTCCATTGAATATCTTCATTTTTTATCTTATTCATCTTCGTATAACCACACCTTAACATCCTCATTTCTGTTACTCCTATTTTATGCTCATGTTGCCTATTTGCTGGCCAGCATCCAGCTCTATGTAACATTGCAAGTCTTACAGTTATTCTATAGAATTTTCCTTTTAGCTTAAGGAAAATTTTGCGGTCACACAAAAACCTAGATGCATTCCACCATTTCATTCACCCTGCTCTGATTTTATGATTTACATACTCATCAATCTTTCCACGTTTTTGAAAATCGATCCCAGGTGTCTAAACGCATTTTTCTTGAGTACCTCTTGGCCAAGTAAATGCACGGGGTCTTGATCACCATCTCTTACCAACGAAAACTCACTTCATATGCTCAGCCTTGCTCTGGCATAACGTGAATCCTTTAGACTCCAAAGTGTTTCTCCACAATTCAAGTTTCTTATTAACACAATCTTTGGTCTTATCAGTAAGCACAATGTCATCTGCAAAAAGCATATGCCAGGATACTTCCTCTTGAATATCATTTGTTAGTTCATCCATTATTAAGGCAAAGAGCTAGAGACTACGAGCCGAACCTTGATTCACCTACCATGATAGGAAAATAACTTGATGTTCTATTACAAGCTTTCATACATGTGATAACATCATACATATCCTTGATTGCATTTACATATTTTAATGGTATTTTTTTCTTCTCAAGAGCTCACCATAAAACTTTTCTTGGTACTCTATCATATGCTTTCTCAAGATCTATAAACACCATATGTAAGTCTTTCTACTTTTCTCGATATCTTTCCATTAATTGTCATATCAAGAAAATGACCTACATGATACATCTTCCTGACATAAATCCAAATTGATTAACAGAAACATTTGTTTTTCTTCTCAAACGATGTTCAATAACTCTCTCCCACAACTTCATAATATGGCTCATAAACTTAATGTCTCTATAGTTAGAACAATTTTGGATATATCCCTTGTTTTTGTAAATAGGCACAAGCATATTTTTTCTCTAAGCATCAGGCATCTTATTTGTTTAAAAAATCTTATTGAAAAGATTAGTCAGTCATTTTATTGCCACATCCTCCAAACCTCTCCAGACTTCTATAGGGACGCCATTGGGTCCCCTAGCTTCATTATTCTTCATCCTCTTTAAAGCCTCCTTAACTTCATGTGTATTAATTTTGCGTACAAATCTTCTATTCATATCATCATAAGCGTTCTCCAAGTCCACCTCACTTTTATCGTCATCCACATTAAAAAGTTTGTTAAAGTAGTTCATCTATCTTCTATTTACATCTTCATCTCTTATCAAAAGTTTTTTATTTTCATCTTTGATGCATCTAACTTGGGTGATGTCTTTAATCTTCTTATCCCTTATTTTTGCAAGTTTGTTTATGCCTTTTTCACCATCCTTACTTATAAGATTTTTATACAAATCGGCGAAACCCTTATCACTAGCTTCTCGCACTGCTTTCTATGCATTTTTTCTCACTAATCTAAACGTTTGCAAGTTCTCATCATTGGAACTTTTATGCAAAGATTTAAAGCATTCCTTCTTCTGTTTAATTGCCTCTTGCACCTCTCCATTCCACCACCATGTTTCGTTTGTAAGAAATATGTTTCATTTGCTTTCTTCTAGCACCCTCCTTTCCACATTTTGTATACACAGTCATCTCATTTCATATTTCATTTGCTTCTCCAATAGACTCACACGATCCTTCATGCAACATGATTTCCATAAACTTTATTTGTTTTTCCTCCTTTAGCTTTCACCTTCTTATCCTTGGGTTTTGAGCTCTCTTCCTCATATTAAGTATTTTGTTGAGCCGAACCTCTAGAACTACCAACTTATGTTGCGTAGCAACACACTTTCCAGGGAAGATCTTACAGTCGATACAAGAATTTCTATCTTCTCTTCTAGGCATAAATAAATCAATTTGACTACGATTTTGATCACTATGATAAGTGATAAGATGGGACTCCCTTTTTTGGAAAAAGGTGTTCACTGACATCAAATCGTAGGCTAGCACAACATTCAAGATGTCTTCTCCAGTGTCATTTCTCGTCCCATAGCTAAAACCTCCATGAATTCTATCAAAACCTCCGCTGCTCTTACCAACATGACCATTTAGATCTCCTAGAAAAATCTTCTCTTCTCGTGGTATTCCTCTCAAAACCTCCTCCATGTTTTCCCAAAATTGATTCTTATCATTTGATTGTAGTCCAACTTGGAGTGTATACACACTGAGAATATTTAAAATTAAATCACTTACTACAAGCTTAAAGAGCATAATCTTGTTGCCTTTCCTTTTGACATCAATGATTTTATCACTAAAACTTCTATAGATCATAATTTCAATACCATTTCGACTCTTTAGTTGTACCTGTATACCACAACTTGAAACCACTGCCCTCCACTTCCTTGGCTTTTTCTCCAACCCACTTAGTTTCTTGCAAGCAAACAATATTCATTTTGCTTCCAGCAAAAACATCTGCTAACTCCCTCAGTTTACCCGTTAATGTTCCTATGTTCCAGCTTCCCAATTTCATCCTAAACCCCTGGGCAGTGTTTGCCCGCCACGCTCGCCCATCTGCGTGTTGGGACCCTTGCCTATTTGTCACCAAATCCGGGTGAAGACTTAGCGCCTTGGCTTTCGACTTGGACCTAGCTCACTTATCACTACATCCTGGGATCGATGTAGCGCCTTGCCTTGTGGCAAGGACCCTAGCTCATTTTTCGCTACACCCGGGGTCCGATGTAACACGTTGCTATGAAGGATACGCCCCAATGAAATATCATAAAGGTTCATCACATAAAAATAGTTGATTTTTTCTGGCCGGTTCACAACCCCTTACGCCAACCCTCCTCCTTTATCCTGGCTTGGGACAGGACATGCCAGCAAACACACAAAAGTGGAGTTCCCACCATCATTGTGATATCATAAAAAATAAAAAATAAAAAATAAAAAAAATAAAAAACACAAATCTAAACTCATGTTTCTAAAAATATTCTAGGTTAAGTACAAGAGAAGTACAACTAGTACAAGACCAGCTCAATAACTATGCTATAGCTAGACTACTAATGTAATAATAATCTTAATCCTAATATCCAAAAAAAAATATGAATAGAGACATCTATTTGTTGACTCCACTATTCCTTTTCTTACAGTTCCGGCCCCCAATCTATTTAATTCAGATGGTATTCGATTAGAGGGAATTTGCTTTTCTTTTTTTCTTACCATATCAGCATAGCAGTATGATTCCCAGTATATATTTTTCTCAAAATAAAAAAATCAAAACTCACAAGGAAAAATCAAATTTTGCAGAAATGTAGCAGGAGCAAGTAAATATAATAAATTATGCAAACCCTTGCCTGTACTACAGCCTTGAGCTCCTGATCGAAATTGGCTTCTTCCAGAGGGTCCACCTCGGTCACTTTTTGTCTCACGTGGACTTCATCCTCCTCATCAGAAGCAGGTCCAGGCCCGTCATCGTCGTCATCCTCAGTCTCACACCCATCATCATGATTCTCCTCATCCAACTCTTCATCATCATGCCCCTCCACATCAATTGTGTCACTCCCTGAATCAGTCTCACTGTCATTATCATCTTGCACTTCATTTTCTTCTGTACCATTATCAATGCTTTGTCCATTGCCAACCACTGTAGTAGTGGAAGTGGTCCTACTTAAAGGCTTCTCAGTGTCAGAATGTTTTTCACTGCTGACCTTATCAGCAGAAACAATCCGATCATGTTCCTCGAGTTCTACTAGAGCTGCATTCACTTCCTCGATAGAATTGTAACGAACCATATTGGGACGCAAGTCCACAAACAGATCCTGCACGCAACATATAATTAGCCAAAAATAGCAAATGCAAATTTCTATAAAATTACCATGTTTTCTCAGGTGGCCATAACATGCAAATTCTATTTTCATTCCAAACATCACTCCATATGTAACCTTATTCTATTACTGTAAATTGTCAAATTGGATGATACAATAGAACATGTTAGTCATATAAACAAATCCTATTTTACACTGATACTTAATTCCGCCATCTAAAAATATTCCAGAGTGATAATGTCACTCAGATGGTGTTAGTAACTACTAAAAGCAAGAATAAACAAGAAAAGCCAAAATATCTTCAACCAAACAAGAATAAAGAACGATAAGTTATCTTCATAAGTGTAAAACCAAAATAACAATAAACTTCAAGAAAGAAAATAGGAATGTGTAAAGCTACTAAATCTCTCTGCACATCAAAATTCTAACTATCCAAATGTCATGTAAGCTGCAATCCAAAAGAGCAAAGACATAAAATATGGAATATAAAGGCCACTCAAAAGCAATCCCATGTCTACAGCATTAGTAGCCCAACATTAATACTGAAGTAAACATAAAACTAGGATAGCTAAACCAAATCAATAAACACACGAATCAACATATTAGCCATACCCTCATAATGAAATACAGTCAAATAAAGGCCGCCTGACTCACCTGTAAGTCAAATTCAATGTCCAGAGGCAGTGCCCCTTTGCTTAAAATATACCTCTGGAAGTGTATTAGGAATCGATCAAGTTTCCTCTTAGAAGAGCCACGATCAAAGTAATGCCCACAAGTTTCAAGCAGAGTAATGATCAACCTCATGCGAAAACAATCTTCAGGTGGATCCAGTACATCTTGCTGACAAGATTAATGAATGAATTCCATAATGTCACGAGAAGGCTCTCACATACAAAATAATTAAATTAATGGAAAAATTTAAAAATATTCAAGCATGTCTATATTCAAGCTACACCCAACAAAACTATGCAATCTGTTGACTGCTTATTTTTTCATTATGTGTTCAACGAAAAGAGGTAAAGGAAGCACTAGATGAATAATGATAACAAACCAAATAGTATACCCATTTAAGTTTAAGGGTGATTAGGGGGGAGGGTATAATTACGCTCAGTATGTTGTTCAATTAGATGATAAGATCTACGAAAATGCTGGATAATGAAGGAGGAGAAGCAGTTTGATACCTACAAAAAGTGTAAATGATATACAAAGTTGTAGAAATTATGAAGAGATCAAGCTCATGAGCCACACTACAAAACTACAGGAAGAAGTAATTTAACAGTGGAATAAGACAAGAAACCTATTTTGGTTTTATACCAAACCAACCATACTGGAGGATATACTTATTTCATGGTTTGAAAGGAATATGCCCAAAAAAAAAAAAAAAGAATCACTCATTCATCTATCAAGTAAACAATAAATACCATGAGAAGTATCATGGATGGCACTAAATAAAAAAGTAATTCATATTACATATATATGAACAATAAAGGTTATGTATGACGGACACAATAATTAACAAATGCATGGAGGGTTAACAGAAGATGAAAGTGAATAGTGGGAAGCAAAAATTCTGTGCAACACAAATGAGAATGTTGATGAGGACAAGATTAAGAATGACTGCATCTAAGTTGTATTAGCAACTAATGAGAATAAGATGAAAAACAAAACTAGCCTAAGGTGTCTAGACCTAGACATGTGAGACAGACCAAAAATCTAATAAGAAAGTGAACTAAATGTAAGAGAGTCTGACAAAAAGGGTAGAAGAGGATTGAAGAACACTTCATGAGACAAGAAACATCTAAGAAAGACGTTAATCTAAATGTTTTGTTGAAAATTTTGGCTTTTGATATAACTCAAAGGGATCAACTCATCCATGTAGCCAACCCCTGCGAAAGGAATAAGCTTTAATTGATAATTTTTCTTTTGTCCATATATAATTGATCGGAAAAATACTTTAGATTTCAAGCACTAAAAGGTTTTTCATTCATGCACAACATGGAGAGGAATGGGTGAAGCCAGGATTTGATTATATGTCCCTGCAATCAACTGCAAAGGACTTCACCAGCTGAGCTAACTGGTACCTTCAACCTATGGTTGTTGATAGTTGAATAGTGAAGACAATATAAATAAAATATATCTTACATTTACATAGCAGGTAGTGAAAGGCTAAATGAAATTCTAATGAAACCAATGATATTGTATCCTCAAATCCTTTCTAAATTGAAGCATATGTCATCCTCCCTTTATTGTACCTTGGTGTTAACATTTATTTTCACCATCTCGTAAGTCATGTCCAGACAAGAAAGAAATACTTAAATGGGCAATGAATTTTAATAATAATAAAACTGGAGCAACAGTTCATGGCCATTATGGAGAAATCCTTTCTAAAGAAGATACGTTAGTTACATTTATTTATGAAAAATCGAGATCAGGTGATATAACACAAGGTCTTCCAAAAGTAGAGCAGGTATTAGAAGTTCGTTCGATTGATTCAAAAATGATAGAAAAGGGAATTACATTTTCATACTGATTGTGGAAAGGAAGGCTTGTGAAAAATTTAAACGAAATAAAGAAATTCAGGCATACAGTAGGCACCAAGTTTTAAAGAAACATACTTTCAGGTTTTAGCAATACAGAAGAATGCAAAAGCTTAACTCCTCTTAAAAACAAGTAACCAGTGTAAAATCAATACCTCCGATGTCCCATGGCCATAGATGAGAATGAGATATAGTGTCTCAAAAATAACAGATGAGTCTACATGCTCATAGTTGTATAGCTCCCCTAAGAATCGCATATAAGCAATGCGTCTTTGCTGCATCCCATAGTCATTTAACTCAAGCCCAACTCTAATCTCTTCCAGAACCTGAAAATCATATTCCAAAGTCACAATTCACCCCCAAAAACTCAAATTGTTTGGAGTGTAAATGTTTATAAAAGATCCGCAAGAAAAAAATCTCCTTCTCCCTCAGAGCTACTGTTTATTCTAGAACTTGAAATAGTAAATTTAAAACTTCCAATATTAAACAAATGAAAGTAATTTGGTTTAAACATGTTAAATTAAGTGTGCAGATTCCAATCGAAATGCAACACTTGTTCAGCCTGACCAAGTTTACATGCAAACAAGTAGGCTGTTAGGAAAGAGGATCAAGGTCAGTCTCAAACTGAACCTAGACCTTTATTAGTGCATAGGAGGAACAAAACTCAGTAAGGATCTAACAGAGTGCTGTTAGATCAGTTAATACTGTTAGAGGCAGTTAATTTGGTTAGGGGATTTAGTTAGAAGAAGGATAAATAGATCCTTGAGAAGGTAGTTAGGATTAGCATGCATTGAGCTTGTTTGTTAAACAAGTGTCCTTGTGAGAGAGAAGAGGACTTTTCTGCTTTACCTTCGTAATCCTGCAGATCAACAAACAAGCGGATATCTAAACACTCTCTCTCAATCTTTCTTACTACCCAGTTAATACTTTGACTAGTAGAGGATTCCTAACAATTGCTCAAACTACGCATCATTTTATTGTACAAGAAATCACAAATCAAGAGTAATATATCAAACATAACTACCTCATCAACGATAGCTACAGGAAACTCATCATGATAGCGACTTAATCCAGCAGCAAGAGATGCAATCAGGTGGATCTGACCATATTTTCCTTTGTAGACCTTCATGAAGCATTTCAAAAGATATGGTTCACATTCATTCCATGGTAATTTACGGAGTTGCCTCAGCACATGCTCAATGGTAGACTTATCAAGATCAGAGAAAAGTAATTTTCTGATATACTGCAATAAAGATATCAAGATATTAACTGAGTTTATGAAAGTTATAGGAGAAACTGAGAATGAAAAAGAAATCAAAATGAAAATCTGACCTGATGCAATGGAGGACGAACTTTAGCTACTCGTGCAGATCTTTCTGGTGGTTTGCAAAGGTAGTATGCATTCTCCACCAAAGTGCTATGTCTCGGATCCAAGTTTTTTACATTTTTCAAGCGCATCAATATCTCCAACATGTTAGCCATACGTATAGTAGTTTCTGGAGACCGATATAGAAAGCGGCCACATGTTTCAAGAAGATTGCAAGCTACATCAATGTTGTGATGTGTAAATTCATCTAAACAGGCCTGGAAGGACAACAAATCATCAATCAAGGATTGAATATACTACATGAAAAAATCAAGATTACATAAACTCATTCTCTTTACATCTCTCAACAAATAGTGCAAGGATGCAAGTGGATTTAGACTTGAAGCAAGTAAGGGGCAAATATAAAACTAATTAGGCTTAAATACCTTTTTTGTCCTTGTAATTTAGAGCTTTTTTGCTTTTTGTCCTTGTAAAATTTTTTTTTTTTTTGTTTTTAGTCCTTGCAAATTAAGTTTGTTTTATTTTTCGTCCTTATAGCACTTTCTAAAAGGAGTTTTAATGGAGGTCCTAATGTGCCAAGAAATACTAAACAGTTAGTGGTGCTAGTTTTGGACTATTTTCTTATGTTTTAGGCCTTTAGCTGTGTTATCAAAAACTTAGGCTATGTGACTTATAATGAGTTGCACATGGACTTATGAATTTTAAATACAAGTTTAGTTAAATATTGTGATTTAGAGGTTATTTTTCTTATGTGTTATTTCTATTCTATGCATATCAACATCTTTAACCCAAGCTTCTATTCTATTCTATGCATATATAAACATTAATTTTATTTTGCATTTTGGTAAGATAGCAATCCATGTTATGATCCCATAATTTACAAATTTTCACTTTATTCCTGTTCCTAGGTAAGCTCTCAATTTGACAACATTACTTACCACAATGACTAGCTTTTACAGAGTGGTTCTCCTAAGGTTTATATCA
>PYAF01005992.1:1052343-1082872 GCA_007407185.1 Glycine tomentella
CCCCCCCCCCCCCCAAAAATCTATAAATAAAATGTAAACAAAAGGGAAAATTTATGGAAGACAAACAAGGTAGCTTATATCTCATCAAATGAGGCAAATTTCCCTGACAATTTTACATTTCAAAGTTAGAATGAATCTTTCAATTTGTGAAATTAAAAAGAATATTCTTCTTTGCACCTATGAACTATGAAAACATATTTTATATTGTCATACAAGGAAAGACCATGGTGGCAAAGGGAATTCGATCCACAAAAATATATAGTATCATCTAAAAGTCAGAAAAAAATGGAGGTTAACAGTATATTTCATACTTGAATATAACTTACCAATACTTGAGATTTCGGTATCCAAAGAAAAAAAAAAAAAAGAAACGGGAGTTTTAAAAACACACAATGTATAGTCAAGGTGAAACTGAACCCTGTCGACAACATAGGAATGGCTCCAAAACATAAGTTGCAAAAATAAAAATAAAAAAATTGTAATTATAATTGGAAGGATTTATCCTTCATTTATAATTCGATTATTAATCTCTTGTACCTTCAAACAGCTGAAGACTAGGCCAGGAGGGGCAATTTTGAACTTGCAAAGTTCTCCAATGAACCTGATGTTCCTTATCTTGGTCTCAATGTTCATCTGATCCTGTAAACACATTTCAAAAACCAGATACCAAATGTAATTAGCTGAATTTAAAGCAGATAATTAAAAATTATGCCAATAAAAAATTATGTAAAATTAACCTTTTTATTTATTAAGAAGTTGAATTCCTCCTCCAACATCTGCAAAAGAATGGAGGAGACATCCTTCATACAAGTTGAGAGTGTGGCAACCATGCGTGAATAATATGGTAACAGTTCCAGAGATGTCCTTGGTACATTGAACAAAGCCCTCACAAGCTTTTTCCGATTTGATTTTGAATTTAGATAACAGAACTCCACCTAATATTTTGTTCAACAGTTCAACAAAAAGGCAAAAATAATTAATAATGACAACAAAAAATAAAAATGCAATCTAAGAATAATTATAGAGCACAATAAGATATCCTCACAGTTAATTGATCAATAAGGTCTCGGCTCACACAACCCGGAAGCCTCTGCAGTAGAGCATCCAAATTTGTCCCTTCAAGACTTCTGAGTTTGTCTTTTTCATTTTCTCCCCTTTTGTCATTATCTTTTTCTTTTTCCATCTCTCTGTCCAATTCATTAGACTTGTCGTTTTCCTCCTTATCCTTCACTCTTTCTGTGCTTTCTGCCTCTGGCAAAGCATTCGACTCTGTAGAAACCTCTCCACTTTCATGGGTGGTCTGTTGACCTTTGTCTGATTCAGGTAATATTTCCTTGATAATCAAATCATATATCTTGAAGTCAGTAAATAGTTGCAGAAGGTTGGTAAAGAGAGAAAAAACACCAACAGGCTGGTTGTATGAGTAAAAATATTCTTTCACATAATTATATGGCATAGTGACTAAAGTTGTTGAAAGTCTTTTAATAGGGAAAAAAAAATTATTGCAAGAAGGTAGACAATAAGATATGCTCCAATACAAGGACAACAAGATACAAGAAATATGAAACGATAAGTAAATTATATTTTATGACATGTCAACAAGAGTATGTATCAACTATCAATGCAGCTGCCTACAAGGTAGTTGAAATCACTCATTCCAGACTATATACAGAATGGATGGTGTTCTTGTCAAGGGTCAACATTCTTAAAGGCTTAGACTGCTAGTTAGAAGCTCAATGGATAATAGTACCACCAAGTATTTAAAGAACTAAAGAAACAGCTAAAATAATTGAAAGTAAACCAAGTCACACTACAATAAGAAAACAGAGTATAATATAACCATCAAGTATTTAAAGAACTAGAATGGTTTCAAAGCATCATGAGTGATCCCAGAAGAGATAGACAGACCTAAGGGTATAACAATTGGATACAGTTAGATGTTACCTAACTCTGATTAGCTGACAGGAAGCATTCAAATAAGCATAAAGAACTAACAATCAGAAGACCCTGAAATATTATTAAAAAAAACTTTCACCAATGAGTTCTTACAGTTGTTTGGTCTTGATTCTTCGCAGATTGCTCACTGCTTTTTGGCTCCATTTCTCCCAACAGCACAGCAGGAACAAAAGCTCTGGAGAAAAATATGCAGGATAAAGTTCCATGTAATGTAAAATACTGGTATACCAACTAAAGAAAAAATTTAAACAATTGATGTGTTTACATCAAAACTTTAAACAAGAAACAATACAGCAATCAAGGACTAATGGATGAATATATTTGCTAGAGACGTTTTGTAGTAATACAAACCTAAGATCAGGTAAACATTCATAGAAAGTCCTTGTATCTTCATCATCCCATATGGGTTCAACAACAGAAGAATCTTTACCAGAAGCAGAAGAAATACCCTCCTCACCACTGGTAACCCTAGTTGTGTGGCCATCCTCTGGCATTACAGGAGGCTGCATATCAAGTGCTTCTGCTAATCTGTAACAAGACAATCATAATTACAGGAGAGAAGAATTGAAGGGAATAATTAGTAACATTAAAGCAATATTCAACTCAAGAATGATTTGACTTTTAGTCTCCTTTAGACAGAAGAGAGTGGCAGACTGAATTTAAGAAAAAACTAAATTCAATGGGTACCAGGCCAAGAGAGATAAGCAGCAAAGAAACACATCCTTGTTAGCTGGAGGCTGCAGCTCATCTCCGACACAACAAGATCATAATATATAGGAACAGAGGAACCTGAATGCATTTTATGTTTCCAAAAAACAGAGATCTCACTGAACTACCCTAACCAGCAAAAAATCATATCCAGATTTGCCTTGCTTGACCGAGTGTCTCTCATTAGATCAAACCTTTTATGCACATACATACATTTTTTTTTTTATCAGCAAAGATAATTATATATATTACATGCTAGTAATGGGCCAAACTATGCATGTGCAGCTACACATGTAAACCTTAAACTGGGGTTCATAGTATTTCAAGAATATATTAAGTCAATATACACCAAGAACAGATTTAGTAAACATGTAATGAAATAGTCAAAAGTAAACAAAACAACTCACGATGAGACGTTACGGTACAAATGGTCATAGGATTTACGAAGCTTTTCATATGAAGCAATATTTTCATCACTGAGCTCTCCTTTTGCATTCAAAATCTTAGAATTTTCATGCTCCATTAAGCGAAGTGACTGTCAAGAAACAAAATCGATCAATAATCACAAAGGGCATAACAATTGGTGTACAAGATTTGATGGAATTAAGTGACCCGAACAGAGGTGAAGACAAAATATATATTAGAGTGTCTGTGTCTTTACAAAGGCAGTTTCTTACAGAATGCTCAGACTGAAGTAGTTCAGCTGCAGCATCATAAAAGGAATAGCATGCTTTCCGGAAAACTTTCTTCTGATCTGCTGTGATGTTAAGGCCTTTAAAAAACTGTATCAGAATGTCAGTACAGGAACATATAAAACACAGCCGGCAACAGAGAACAAACCTTGATACAAATAATATAATATATAAATACAAACAAAAGATGAAGTTAAACTTGCCATCATGATGAAAAATGACTATAGATTATGAAAGTCAATGGAAAGCTAAAAAGGAAAAATGGACAAAAATTAATAATAGAAAGCATGAGAATATTCTAATGAAGATTAATAAAAGAAATACCTCTTCATGAATTTCTGGCCCACTAACAGAAAGTCCTAGAAAAATTCTCCCTTGGCGAGCAAAACTCGAAAGAAGGGTCAAACTTGTTTGTGCAGCATCCCGATCTTTTAGCTGTTCCCCACTGGTAAGATCTTTTATGATATTGATAAAAATGCCACCATCTTCAATAACTCCAACAAAAAAAAGTTCCACTAGAAGCTTTAGAGAGCTGCGCTTCTTCATTGCCTTCAAATTTTTGTCTGTATCAGATTCATCACCAGGTTTTCCAGGAGAGAAGACTTTGAGAAGCCCTTGAACCAGGCTTGGTGCAAAGTCCTTGTACCTTTGATGAAGCAAAGAACAGATCTTTCCAAAAAGAAGCAAATGATTTAAGGTAACATCATATAAAATATAGAAACAGCTTCAAATGTGAAGAAACCAGGGGGACTGCAAAGCCCATACCTGAACTGCAGCTTGTATATCAGAACTTCTAAGCTTGGCATCACATATAGCAGCCACAGCTTCACTGACAAATTTGCTTAAGTTGACACTTCGCAACTCGTCCATCAGAGCTTCACGCTGCTCTTCATTAATCTGCTTCAGTTTCTTAATAACAGCAGTGTTGCGCTTAATGCTAGAATCCAACGTCCTTAAAAATCCTGAGTCTGCATGTAAGAGCAGATTGTATTATTATTAATGCAACAAATATTCAGATAATACAATACACATACAAGATAAAACAACCAAACATGTGCTCTATGGGGTTTGAACTGGAGATGTTTATGTTAAAACAATAACAACAACAACCAAACCATTTTTTCCAATTTTATGTGAGATGCAAAACACAAATTAAACAACAGTGAGTTCAATTCAAGGTCAAACTTTAAGAGACCATTTAGATTAAGGTTTCTTTGTCACTAATGGTTATAACAAAGAAAGAGGGGAGGGAAGAGTTACAAATTTCAATTGCCAATCACCCTTCTTCTCACCCGGAAAAATATTACTAATTACCCAGTCTCTCTACTTCAAACTGAAACATCGTCAAGTGTTACAATGTAAAGCATATTTTAAACCTTGATATAACAACCACATAGAAGCAACAGAGCAATGAAGTTCCAGCTACAACCACAAAGTCTTGACTCTTAGTGCATGTTTGGTTTCACTTTGGAGAATTGATTCCTTGTCCAAAATTGTTTTTAGATAAACTTTCACATGTTTGGTTTCACATCAGAGAAGAGTCTAGAATTGATTCTGAGCTGAAACAACTTTGGGTAGCTTATGTGTTGGATAAAAAAAAAAAAAAATATGTTGAGTTTCACTCCTAACTTGCTTTCATGATAAAAACATCCAAACATAAATCACATTAATTCAAAATCAATTTTAACCAAAATCAATTTCAATCAAAATTACTTTTACCAACGCTCATCCAAACACACTGAATACTAAATTAATCCCACAAGAAAATCTCTTGAGAAACCATCAATGAGAAATTGACCGAACTAGCCAATTTGACTGGAAAACTAATGAATTTGTTAAGTGTATGGTCCATTTAACCTAGAAAACAGGCTATGCAAAAAATTAGAGCAAAACCAGTAAAAACAAACGAAGAACAGGCCAAACTAGTTTTGGAGAAAATTACAAAGAAAAAAAAAAAGGCCCACACAATGACATTTTGACTTATGAAAGATCTTTTAAGGGTTATATGACATTAAGTGTAATTCATAATTTTATGAAGTTCTAAAAGCCATGAATCAAGTTAAAATACTAACATGAAACCAAGATCACTCTGACCACAAATGTCAGTCTTACCCATGTTCCCAATCAAGTTTAAAACATCATGCAACAAGAAAGAACTTTCATTTACTAAATTAAAACTATTATTCATCTTGGGGGGTCAGTTTTTTTGTTATAAAGGAGTATAAGACCTAACATCATGTCTAGGGATCCATCCTGAGATCAAGCAATTTGAAGAATTTTATCCATTCCTATCAGCAGCACAGAAATATTTAGCATATATATTATTATTCAAATCAAAAGGAACGTTAACTAACCAGGCCTTTCTGGATTCAAATTGCTTTGCCGTAAAGCCAGCTTTGCCTCAGTAGATTTTTTTATTTCCTCAAGGCGAGCAACAGCTTCCTGTGTAAGATTAGAGAAGTTAGGCCTCACATAAGTCTGCTTGCAACGAAAAATCTACCCAAGTACTTCCATTACACGATGTTTCATTCACCATGTAAAGCAAAAGGACAATACAAAGCACACATCCACACAAAATAGGCAGCCAATCTACAGTTACCCTTCTCAAAACTACTTAATTCTTAGCTGAACTTCCACAGAAAGAAAAGAAAACTACTCAATCAACATAGGTACCATATAGTCAAAAAACCTAAGCCATTGATGCAACTTATAAATAACATATCTCAAACAAAGTAGCACATAAAAGATGAATGATTGCAACCTCATCGTCTTGTTTGCTGTTACTTTCATCCTCGTGGTGATCCATATTCGTATTTCGTGCTCACAAAACACGCCTCTGCGCAGCAGCAACAATAACACGAATTAGCAAGCACTAGGGTTCAACGCGAGAAACAAACGTCGTTTTACCACACCCAAGAATACTTGAAGAACAGCAATCAAATCGGTGACACGTGGTAGCGTTAAAACAAACACAACACAGGCATGAAATTAAGGGAGAAAAAAAAAAAACGAATCAAAGATGGAAATTACCGAAGTGAGGTCGAGAAATTCGGCGCAATCGTGACGGTTGCGTTGAGTTGGAGAAAAGAGGGCAGAATGGGAGATTGGAGAGTGGTGCGTGTGAGTTTGATTTTCGCAGAAAACGATGGGTTTTGTTGAGATGAAATTGCGAATGCGAGAGATGGGTTTGTGTGAGTTTTTGGGTCTCGTTCTCGTTTGTTTGCACCACTGTTGGTGTGGGAAACCACCATAGCACACGAGTGAGCCAAGGAGCTGTTAATTTGTTAATTGTTAATTTTTAATAGTTTAGATTTTAGAATGTGCTTGTAGCCTGGTAAATATTTATTTTTAGATAATTAAACTTTATAAAAATAATTAAATTTTTAACATATAAATAAAATTTACAATAAAAATATATAAAGTATATTTATTTTATCCCTAAATTAAATTAATACTAATAGCTCTTTGAAAAAAATAAGTAGTTAAACATAATTATACATTACAAATTTAAAGTATAAATTTATATATTCAAAAATACTTATTTATTAGTATAAGTTTTATATATTTTATTACAAATTATTCATTATAAATTTGAAATATACTTTATATATCTTATTGTAAATTTTATTTATAATATTATTTATACTAAAATTTATAGTTTTAAATATATTTATTATTTTGAATATTACTTATATTAGAATAAATATTTATTATGTACATTAGTTTATTATTAGAACCAATAAACAGAGTTTTTTGGCGCTTACCCAAAAGGCAAAAGTACTTAAGTATTTTAAATTATTATGACTTAATGTATTACTTTTGTTTACGAAACATTATACATAGTGCACTTAGATATCACAAAATTTGAAACATACAATAATTATTAGGGTTTAGTATTTTCTTTTTCTTTTTTTTTTTAGCTTTTTTTAAGGGTTCGTTTAAGGTGGTTACAAGTGGTTATTTTTTATTTTCAAATGTAATTTTAAAAAAAACAAAACACATAATTCAATTTCCCAACACTTTTACATTCGCTTTTAAAACCAAAAAAAAAAAAAAAACACACATTTATTACCTTCAATCATAGCCCTTCATGTTGTCATCTTTATTGTCATCATTAACACTAGCATTGTAACACCCTAAAATTTTGAAAACTAAAAATATATATTTAATGTATTTTCTTGTGTTATTTGATTATTTGATTAATTTGTATTAATTTAAGTGTTTGTGAATTATACTTGTGCAACTGCTTAGTATGGAGATTAAAATTATGTGAAGTTTGATTGGTCTATATTAAAAATGTGTCATTTATAGTTTGACCAAAAACCTGTTTCGACAAAACCACAATCTCAAATTTGTTAACTGTTGGATCGCATTCAAATTTTGAATGTAGGTTCACAACCCAAGTCTTCATGTTTTGATAGTTGGGATTTGCATAATATTAACTTTGGACATCTCTCTTAGAGTAACTCAACTTAAAATATCATAACTTATAAAAGAATAATTAAATTTAAAAAATATGACATATGTAATAAATTTAATATATTTTCTTATAAGAAGAAATATATAATTGTATTGAATATAAGATAAATACTAACCTACAAGTACACAAGTGTTCAGTGACCAATAAAAAAAATAGAATAAAGTTGAGAAATAATTATAACATCCTTAAAAAAAAGCACCCCTTATCTTCAAAATAGAGATAAAATCTATAAAATATAAGACCAACAATAAATCACTCATATACATATCAAAATATAATGTTTTAATAACGTAAATAAAAACTTAGCCAACATGCAAAGAATTTCATAAATTTAACTATAGTTAATATAATAAAAAAATATAAAAAGATTAAACATAAACATTTTATGTAACGACCCGCTTCGTCGCTACGGCATGGCGAACTCTAATAGTGTGAATTCCAAATTTTAATGAAAACTCCATTAATTTGATTATGAAAATGGTAGTGAATTTTTCGCGATAATACAATTATCATACACACGATACAATTACAATGATTGAATATATATATATATATATATATATATATAGAGAGAGAGAGAGAGAGAGAGAGAGATTAAACCAGTACACAGCGTTCACAAGTTTAGAACTTAATTTAGTTTTACATGTATTTACACCTCAAAATATGCATGTCCACAAAAAGAATCAAGGGACTAACTATGAAAAAGTCGATTAACAAAATACAACTCTTTCCAAAAAGAATACCAACGCCATCACGTCGGTTTGGCAGCTCCAACAAAAAGAATATATCCCTTCAAGGTCACCTATTGCTGCTTATCTGCTCACACGAACGATGGTTCGCGATCATCACAGGTACCAACCACACGATACAACAAACGCAAGGGAGAGTTTATTATATACAACCAACAATTATCAGGTAACCACAATTGCAAAGGAAATAACAATAACAACCACAATTATTACCAGAATTCCATCATTCAAATATACACTTGACAAACCAATCATCCAATTCATTTTACAAATCAAACAATCATGCTCAAAATGATGCATGCTCCTGATTTCACTCTCACCATGCAATGTGGTACCATATCTAGAGAAATAGCCTCTCACAGGAAAATGATTCATCGCCTATCAGGGTTGTCCTGTCGTGCACTAGTCATTTCCCCCCCCCCACGATGATCAACCAGTGGCGCACGGGAATTCCAAACCTGACGGCCCCTTAGTACCTTCGTTTTCAGCCCATAGAAATCCACAGGTACGCGCATGCCTTCATTCTATTTTCATCAATGCAATATGAAGTATGAAACATGATCACCATCAATGCATGACCTGGCTAGGAACAAATCATTTCCCGCAAGGATAACTAGTCATACACCCTCGTGTACATACACAAACATACCAATATGGGCTTACCGATGCACTGACCGTGGCTAGGAACAAATCCTTCCCCGCAAGGATAACCAACCAGTCACAGCATCCCACGTGGACATATACAACATACAACCATGGGCACCATAAATGCATGACCTGAATAGGAACAAATCCTTCCCCGCAAGGATAACTAGTCATGTACCCCCATGGGGATCCATGTATATCCACATCACATAATGACATTGTTCACATCAACATTATCTCTCATTAATGTCAATATCAACATCAACATCACATCATCTCAATATCATCATCATACATATCAAAATCATCTCATTTCAACATTATCAACCACATCATCATTATCTCATTTTCAACATGATCATCATAAACATCAATAATAAATTAATTGCATCCAATTAGTTGAAAACATCGTTTGTTTCTTGAAAACAAACATTCACAGGGACGAACACACATTAATCATAAATGCATCGCATCCCATTAGTTAAAACGTAGTTTTCCTTGAAAAATCAGCATATAGAAGGGACAAGCAGTTATCCTCATAGTTGGACTCTCTGGCCCCCAACTATGGTACCAAAACTATAATTAAATAATAAACTCTCATTAACTAAGAGTTCTCCCGTTAAAGCCTCGCGGTGTTGTTTTGAGGTCCTTCAATATGCGTGTTTTTGTCCAAACACAGAGCTCTATATGCCAAATCGAAGACAATTTAGCATAGATTCCCAAGGTAAGATCAATATTAACATTTGGGGTCAAATACCCACTCAAATCAAAAAGGGTTTTTCAAAGGAAGTGTAAAACTCCTAACAACGATACCCAAAATGCAAGAGACACTAAGAGAAGCTTAAAATAGCTAGGATAAGACAAAGAAAACTAAGATTACCTCAAGGAAACCAAGAAATAAGGATTGAGAGCTCCATTCTCTACCAAAACTTCGAGAGGAGTTTCCAAGATTCCGCTCTGTTTATGAAGTTCTTCTCTATGTCGTGGTCCCGTGGCAAGCAACAGCGGTCCGTGGTGGTTGATGGTGGTTGTGGATGGTGGATGGGAGGTTTTTAGGTGAGTTTAAAGAGAGAAGAAGAGAGAAAATCGCAAAACGCATTTTTCTGCGCGCTGCTGTACATATTTATAATTCAACAATCCCGCTCAACGCGCCATGTCTCGCTCAGCGCGACAGCATATCTTGCTCAACGCGCCATGTCCCGCTCAGTGCAATTTTCTCTCTTTTAGGAAATATTTAGGAATTGCATTTAGCGCGCATAGTGCGACATCAAAAGTTATCATCGTGAAGCTCCCAACGGTCAAAAGATGCAGCGATGAGTTGGGAAGCTACTATCAAAATTTGAGGACGATCCAACGGTTAACGAATCCGGGATGGTAGTTTTACCGGAGTAGGTTATGGGTCGAACTATCACTCACGTATTACAACCGAAAATCAAACAAATTTCACACAACTTAGCATTCATACCAAGCAATTTCACAAGGTTAATCTATACAATCAATCAACTAATCTAAGCATATCAAATAATCAAATAACACAACAAATACATAAAACATCTATTTTCGGTTATCAAAATTTCAGGGTGTTACATTTACATATGAAGTTGTTCTCTACTTTGTTTCATAGATTGAAAATAATAAATTATCATATCTATGGTAAACTTTTCAACAGTCTCTTTTTCAATGTAAACAATCTAATCAGTGAGAAAATCATCTTCAATCTTTTTGTGTAACCTTGTTTCTATAATTTTCATATATGAAAAGCATGTTCTATGATTGTTGTGACACGGACAAAGTCAAAAACAAGCCGTAGCAATTTTCATATATGAAACCAACATATTTTGTGTGGGTTCCTCTGTCAATAGTAATGGACAATGGTCTATCAATCATATGAACTCATCAATATATCACACAGAGATTCTATTTCCCCCACTATCACAGTGGTCAAGTCATCACAACCCCATCTCCCACAAATATAATCACAACACAGAGAAACTCCCACACAACCTCCTCATAATTTGCCTCATCGACTAATCATCACATTGAGATCACCTCTCTTGAACTATGTGTCATCCACATCATAATCACATCTCATTCCTATTGGTCTCGCACAACCAAACAGAAAAAGGATTCCTCATTTCCCTTTTTGTTTCTCACAACAAAACATCATCATTTACTACAACATTATTCTAGTTTTACAAATTTACTCTATTAGAGTCCATTTTTTCTTGCACAAGAATCCAATGTTCTTGCCTCAAACAACAAGTCATCACACAATAACATGCACACCCAATCCCAATACACATTGTCGAGGGTCACATCCTCTTACGTCTTTATATCAATAATCATAAAAAGAATAATACTACATATTTCACATCACTCACAAAGATTTGCAACACATATTGTCGATGGTAACATCCTCTTGGTCTTAGAGCAAAATAATAGTAACAACAAAACACACGTTCGACAAAGTAACTTCAGCTTAACATGATACTCAAGAATATACAACTCCTAACATACAATGCTTAGAGTCGCATACTTTCAATCTTAGAACAACCAATACAAAAAGTTTATATATATATAGATATATCCATTCAAGAGGCAAATAATCATTATCTAGATAGAGAATATTTTGCAATGATGAGGAATCACATTTCCACCATCACTACATACCCCTTAGGGGTCAAATCATGCATCCAAAGATAATGAAATTCAACATACACTTAGAACATCATAAAAAATAACAATTCAACACCAAATATTTGTAAAGGCAAATATCACAAGAATGGGGATTGAATAATGATTATAGAAACTTTAAAGCCTTTTTCCTTGGAAACAATGTTATGACCTGATGACAATTTTAGTAAACACAAATAAAGGATTTTCACAACTAGATTCAGACGATAAACATAGATTTTGTAAAACAAAGAAAAGTTTTTTTTTTGAAAAAAAAATAAATCCAAACCCTTAGTGTGTAGGTTTGTAACTCATTTCTTCAAAGCTTCTAGTATTTGTAGGTCTTCATCTTCAAGTGCTCATTGTCTCTCAAGAGATGAATTTCTTCATTAAAGTCCTGATGCTTATGGTTGTTGGAGCATTTAATGCTTGCATTAACTGCATGTCATTCTTCATGCAGCAAAACCACTCTATTTGGCTTTTGTGTAGAATACTTCAGCAGAAAATTACTTTCTTTAAGTTAGAGCAGGTTTTTCACTAGCAGTGTGTGTCTTTTGATGGTGTTTGGCAACTTCTAGAACTTCATATATTCTTCATAAGACTCGACTGATCTTAGGAGAATGTCTCTACAAAACGATCTCAGACACAGAGAAATAAATGAAGTCACACATGCCATTCTTTAATGTTGTATTAGATTATGACTTGATCTTGTTTTTATTAGATATTTTAGATGCATGATGTATGTATTTAATATTGCATAAGATGCAACTTTTAACTTTTGTATTTATTTCCATCTAATCAAAATAATTAGAAGTTTTTATTTTTCTTAAGACACATATGTCTTTTAACTTAACAATCTTCCCCTTTTTGACGTTGTCAAACAAATAAATATTTAAAAGTTGAAGGCAGACTTATAAGATATATCAGTTAAGATCAATCAGGGTCTTATCATATGCAACATATAATATAGCAAGAATAACACTTAATTTCATAAGAATTTGAGATAAAGTTTGTTTAAACTTTTGAAAACGTCTCTTTTTATTCATAAGGATTTTCACATCAAGAAGATGTGTTATGAGTACAAGAATTAAATGAAATACAGGGAAAAAGATATGTCACGTAAACAATTAAAACTCCCCAAACTCCCATGAGAAGATGTTTTCTTCAGACCTTAGCTCCCCTTCAAACGGTGTATTCATTTCAGCTCCCCTCAACTTTTACTTCTTTTCCCCTTTCTGTTTGGTAGCTAAATCCTTAAGAGTCTTCATAAATTCTTCATCAGAAGAGTTAGAATCTGAAGAATGATTGATAGAACCAAGGACAATAAGACTGCTTGGATGAGTAGGAATCCTTGGAGGTTCCCACCCAATGACCTTCTTGTAAAAGAAATCTCCATTGAGATGCCACTTAACATCTTCCTTCTCAGCATGGGCATAATCCTCAAGAGCTTGTGAAAGGGCTTTTCTCGTCCTAAGAAGCTCAACCTCAATGAGTCTAACATACTCTCTGAAGGGTGGAGGATCATAAACTTCAACAGCAAGGGCATCTAGATCAGTTGGGGCCTCAACATCAGAATACACCTCTTTAATGATAGGTTGCATGTGATAAGTGAAGATGAACCTGGAGTGGGGTATATGCACAACAAATGAAAAAGTGCGGTCAGACACAACAAAAAACTCCCTGGTCTTTAAGCACTAGTTCCTTTTCTCCATACACTCCAAGTGCATCTTCTTCTTTTTCAAGTAGAGTATCCCAAGATGGATAGTTGAAGGGATTATTACCTGGAAACCCTTCCTTCCAAAGTTTAGTGAAATCCATCTTTTCAAGCTTCAACTCTTACATATCTGAATGAAGGATATGAGTGCCAATTTCCCCTTTCTCCTTCTAGACCTAATTGCAAGTCTGCCACTGTAAGACTCTGTGACCTCTGAAAAGTCAAGATAGAATCTAACATTTACATCAAGCTCAACATGTACAATCTGTGGAGGTGGAGACAAAGGTCTTGAAGGGAAAAACCATTTAATGGCTTGCTATTGGTTTGTTTTCATCAGATGCCAATCAAATTTGGCAAACAAATCATTTAGTTTGATAGGTTCCTTAGCAGTTTGAAGGATATTCCTTCTCTCCAAACTTTGTGTCATCTCTTTAATGCTGACAGGCATTGGAGTCCAACAAATGCTCTTTAATCATCTGATTTTGTCTACATCCATTTCTTCAGACAAAACAACATTCACAATTTATTCATTAGCATCAGGCATTAGCCTTGGTTTTACTTGTGAGACACCAGGATATGTTTCTACAATGTCATCGTTAGGCTCCTTCAAAGATGACTCAATGACAGATTGGAATATAGCTTCTTCATAAGACATGAGTTCCTCTTGCTCCATATCATCATCTACTATTGCAGTCTGTAGATCAACTTGTCTTTCAACTCTCCTTACTTCATCCTTAGAATGATCATTTGTTGACTCAAGAACTACTTCTTCAGACATAGACTCACCATCTATGTCCATCATGGTGGCCTTCTCAACAGCCTTTCCCTGCACTTCCTCAACAGATAAGGTCTTTAGAGATTCCAAAACAACATCTTCTGGAATTTCCTCAGATACCTTCCCTACCAAACAGACAGTCTTGCATCTTTTGCCAGTTTTTTCTTATGATCTTCAATAGACAGAGCCTTAACAGAAGCTAAGATGCCTTCTACCATCTCAATGGCATCATTCCTTTCTAAGGTCTAATCAATTTTAGTTTTTTTCCTGGATGCAGCTAGGGACTTCTTCTTAGCCTTTTCCAAGGCAACAACTTCCTTTTTGCTCAAAAAGGGTGAAACTGGTTTGGTTGAGATAAAGGTTAAGAAGTCTAGGGTGGAAAGGCTAGAGAAGGTGCAGGTTTAGGTGTTGGATTTTCAAGAATCTCAACATCAAATTCTTGTTCCTTTGGTGGTGACGCTAGCTCTGATTAAGAGGTTGCAAGAATTACATATGCAGATTCTTTTGGCTTGGGAGAAGTGATGGTGAAAACAATAGGAATACCCACAATAACCAAGAGGGGGGTGAATTGGTTTAAACTTGGTCTTTTAAAATTTATTTGTAAAATCAGAGTTAAAAGATCTTAATCACAATTGAACCAAGAATGCTTCAAATCAATCAAACTACTCAGCCCAAGAAATCAATTGCTTAAAATAGAACTTGTTGAGTAATGAGAATAACACTAAGAACTAATGATCAAGATAACAAGAAGAGATTAAGGAATAGAAAACCAACACAAGAATTTATACTGATTCACTTCTCAAGAGAAGCTACATCCAGTTTCTTCTAATCAACACTAGATTAGAGTTCCACTATTATCAATTTTCAGTTCTTACAAGCTTTACAACAATCACCATTTATCAAGCCTAGATAAAAAATAGAAATCTAAAATACTATTAGACTCCTAGTGATCAAGACATAGAGAACCTTTCTCTACTCTTGCCCCTAGAGAAACCTACTCTAGAAAAAGCATCAACAACCCTTTACAATAGTTACAAATAATCAAGAATTCAAAAATGAATTTACAACAAGAATTAATGGAGAGAGTCAACCTGCTGATCCAATGAATATGAATGAATATGAGTTACCAATCAGAGTTGAAATGAAGAAATCAATTTCAGAACTTTCTCTCCAAAAGCTTTTTTAAAAATTTTGCCCAAGAAATCTTTCAATACACCATGAAGATTAAAGAGTGAGATAAGAGCCTTGTTAACTCAGAAAATTACTTTCTAACTTTGAGAAGGCTTGTATATGCTCAGAGAATTCTAAGTATTCAAGTTAAAAGATCAGACAAGCCTTCACTCTATTTATAACAGTTTTTTATAACAGAATGTAATCGATTAAAACGCCTAGTAATCGATTAAAATAGCATATGTAATCGATTAAAGTGCCAAATAATCGATTAAAATGTTCATAGCTTATTCTGAGTTTTATAAGGAACAAAGTAATCGATTAATCTGAGCTGTAATAGATTAAAGCAGATAGGTCTAATTGTAAAACAAGCTTATGTAATCGATTACATTTTGTGGTAGTCGCTTAAAGCAAATGAACACAATTCCAGAATATACTTACGTAATCGATTAAGTTGTTGAATTCAGGGGGAGTTACTTAAGGACTGCAAAGGAATTGATTCAACTTTTGATTTTGAGCTTTCAACATGCAATGGATGACTTGAAGTCTAATTAGTGTGAAATGTGTAAGAGAAAAGCAAGTCTGATGATCCATATGCATTGCATTCATATTAATCTATAACTTAATTAATTGAAATCATAAAAATCACAAGGCTTTAGTAATTTGACAATGTTTTTAATTTGATTCAAAGGTTTTTGGAAAAATGCATTTTATACTGTTGTAATTGATTACCTTAAAGACTTAATCGATTATTTTGTTCTTAGTCCATTCTGGAAAAGCTTTCAAAAACAATGTAATCGATTACCTATCGGAATAATTGATTATTTGACCTTTGTTTTTATACAAACTGCCTTGTTGAATGCTTTAATCGATTATTAATGGGTAGTAATCGATTACATAGCTGTATATGATTTTAAGTTGTTCTGGGATAATTGATTACCGAGGTATTATAATCGATTACACAGATTTATTTGAAAAAGTCATCTCCCTACTTTAATCGATTACCATTTCTAGTAATCGATTACACTTTGTGTCTAAATATTGTAAGGTTGCATTAGATAATCGATTATCACATTTCGTAATCGATTACACAGTGTATTTTGGAATGCTACAAGCTCCTGCCTTAATCGATTTCCAAAGATAGCAATCGATTACATAGTGTATTTTGATATCTTGCAGCTTCCTATCTTAATCGATTACAGGATGGGATAATCGATTATTTTGCTCGTTGCTCATACCCAGAAACTATGTTGAACACTTTAATCGATTACAAGGTTTATTTAATCGATTACTTGAGCATTTTAATCGATTACTAGGCGTGTTTAATCGATTACAGACAGTTACAAAAAGTTGTTATAAATAGGACCTTGGCTCAGCTGCTTTTCTAACTTTGTGGAACATTACCCATTCGTATTTTCTGAGCTTAAACAGTCTTGTGAGCATTCTTAAGTGCTTTTAAAAGTGATAAATTCTTTCATGCTACATTGTGCTTTGATCATGAGTGTTTTAGTCATTCTTGGAGCTTGAAACCTTTTTCAAGATTAAGGAAAGCTGTGCTTTTTGATTTGTAATCATTCAACATGGGCTGGTAACTTCATTTTGCATTGCATCATTGGATCATCAGGTTGTTTCTCTCCTTAATCTGGTTGTAATTTTCGTTTTCTATTTTCTTTGTATTTTGGCATTTTTAATTGGGGTCTTGCTTGTAACTAGAGAATGGGTTCTCTAGGTGAAAGAACTGAGTAGTGTTCTCAGGTTCTTGTCTCTTAGAATCTAATAGGGTTTTAGATTTTTGTACTTTATCTAGGGTTGATAAAGGGAGACTTTGTAATTGCTTGTAAGAACATAAAATTATAATAGTAGAACTCTAACCTAGTGTTGGTTGGAAGAAAACTGGATGTAGCTTCTAGTGTTGAAGTGAACCAGTATAAATCTGATTGTCTTGCTTCTCTATTCCTTAACTCTTTATATTCATTGTGTTCTTGATTAAATTGCTTGATATATTATATAAGTTTTAATTCATTGAATTCCTTGGGGCTGAGCTACTTGATTGAATAAAGTTTCTTGGTTTTGAAAAGTGATAAAGATCCTAGAAACTCTGATTTTGATTAAAGAATTTTTAAAATACCAAGGTTTAACCAATTCACCCGCCCTCTTGATTAAGTATGAGATATTCATATTCTTTACAATTAGCATCAAGAGCTGGTTCTTGAAAGTTACTCAAGATCACTATTTTTTTCAAAAATGAATACCTCACAAATAACTTTCAAGGAAGGTGCTTCTTTAAACTGACCTCCTTTGTTTGAAGGGGAGAATTTCAGTTTTTGGAAAAATAGGATGAAGATCTTTATTCAATCTAATGACCCAGGTGCTTGGAATGCAATTGAGAAAGGTCCTGTGGTGCCCATCAAAACTGTTGGTAATGACATGATTCCCAAAGAATGGGATGAGATGACTGATGTTGAGAAAAAGGTTGTTCAATATGATTTCAAGGCCAAAAATATGATAACCTCTGCACTTTCCTCTAATGAATTCTTTAGAACAGTTAGGTGCACTAGTGCTAAGGAAATGTGGGAGATGCTAGAGATCATTCATGAAGGAACTAAAGAAGTATGAAGATCAAGGAAGCATTCATTGATTCATGAATATGAAATGTTTAAGATGAACACAAATGAAAGCATTTTCCAGCTCAAAACAAGATTCACACACATTGTCAATCATCTTTTGGGACTTGGAAAGACTTTTGATGTTGAGGAATTAAACATCAAGATCTTGAAATATCTCACTAGATCTTGGCAACCAAAAGTGACGGCTATCAAGGAATCCAAGGATCTTTCTAAAATGTCTATGGATGCTCTCTTTGGTAAGTTACTTGAATATGAATTAGAAATGTCTCAATTAATGTGTGTTGAAGATGCAGAAAAGAAAGGTAAAGGAATTGCACTAAGAGCTGCATCAACAAGAGCTGAAAAAGAATAAAAATCAAGTGATGAGGAATATGAAGAGAACATGAACTTGATAGTAAAAAAGTTCATCAAATTCTTGAAGAAGAATAAGGGCAAAAGATTCTCAAGGAACACCAAGAACAACAACAACAACAGCAACAAGAAGATTGATAGAAACTTTACATGCTTTGAATGTGGGAAACCTAGCCACATTAAGACTGAATACTCAATCTACTTGAAGAAGCAACAAGAAGACAGCAAAGTGAAGAAGGATGGAAAAGCTAGAAAAACCTATATAGCTTGGGAGGACAATGATTCAACAACCTCTAAATCCTCCACTGAAATTAAGGAAGCAAACATGTGCCTTACCTCCATTGTCAATGAAGATAATGATGATCTTTTAGATGAAGAAGATGAGGTAAATTCTGAACTTGATCAAGTTATTCTTGCTTTTCAAGAGATGCACAAAGAGGCTCAAAAGCTTGCAAGATCTAACAATAGACTTAAAGAGAATATCAAAGAACATCTTGCAAAAATTTTGGAATTGCAAACTGAAATTTGCAACTTGAAAGAAGAAAATGAGAAACTTGTTTCAAGTTACAAATCAAATGGTTGTGTATGTGCCTCTTCCTCTACAAGTGTTGACAAATATGAAATGCTGCAAAAAGTTTTTGATGAGTATAGAATAAACCAAGAAGAGAAATATATGCAGCTTCTTTCTAGGAACAATGATTTGATTGATATCTTACAAAAGCTCAACAAGGGAAAATGTGATTTGAATGAAATGTTGAGTGCTCAAAAACATGTTGGAGATACTTCTGGATTGGGGTACAAAAAGGGTTCTAAAAATGTCCAAAAGACAACATTTGTGCCCCAAAAACAGAAGAATAAAAGGAGATCAAGAGTCAATCAAAATGTTTTCTTCAGAAAATCTTATAAAGCTGTTGTTTGTAACTATTGCATGGAGAGAGGACACACTTCTTATAAATGTTTTGCAAGAAGGTTCTGTATACCAAATGGTGAATGCATTTGGGTTGAAAAGAAGAAGAAAGCCACTAACCCCTTTGGACCCAACCTCAATTGGGTACCTCCTCCTAGGAATTAATTTGAATTTTGCAGGTATGTCTTAGAGCAAGAACTTCTGTGTGGTATCTTGATAGTGGCTGCTCAAGACATATGACGGGTGACAAGTCTTTGCTCACAAATCTTGTTCCTAAAGATGGAGGTTTTGTCACTTATGGAGATAACAACAAGGGTAAGATAATTGGTGAAGGCAACATTGGAGACAGCTTCAATACCAAGATTAGCAATATTCTCTATGTGGATGGTTTGAAGCACAATCTTCTAAGCATAAGCCAACTCTATGACAAAGGTCTTAAAATCTCATTCAATGAGAATTGTTGTATGATATGTGATGGTCAAAGTGGTGAAGTAGTTCATATAGGCAAAAGGAAAGGTAATATCTATCTACTTTCTATTGACCATGCATTCTTTCACAAAACTTCATGCTTAATGAGTAAGTTAGATGAATCTTGGTTGTGACATAGGAGAGCTAGTCATATCAACATGCAACATATGAACGAGCTTATTAAAAAAGACTTAGTAATTGGTTTGCCTAAACTCAAATTTGAAAAGGACAAACTTTGTGATTCTTGTCAAAAGGGGAAACAAACTAAAATCTCTTTTCAAAGCAAAAATATTGTTTCCACCTCTAGACCACTTGAATTGCTACACATTTATTTGTTTGGGCCTTCTAGAACTATGAGTTTGGGTGGCAATTATTATGGACTTGTGGTTGTTGATTATTACTCTAGATATACTTGGACTTTGTTCTTGAAATCCAAAAGTGATGCTTTCCATGCTTTTAGAAAATTAGCCAAAGTTGTTCAAAATGAGAAAAGCAACAAAATTATCTCAATAGGAAGTGATCATGGTGGGGAATTCCAAAAAGAACATTTTGAAAAGTTTTGTGAAGAAAATGGAATTAACTATAATTTTTCAGCTCCAAGAACACCTCAACAAAATGGTGTTGTGGAGATGAAAAATAGATCCCTTGAAGAAAGTGCTAGAACACTTCTTAATGAGACAAATTCGCCAAAATATTTTTAGGCTAATGCAGTTAGTATAGTTTGCTATACTTTGAATAGATTTCTCATAAGGCCTATTTTGAAGAAAACCCCTTATGAGGTGTACAAAGGCAGAAAACCAAATATCTCTCACTTGAGAACCTTTGGCTGCAAGTGTTTTGTGTTAAATAATGGGAAAGAATCACTTGGAAAGTTTGATGCAAAGGCTGATGAAGCTATATTTCTTGGATATTCATTACAAAGTAAAGCTTATAGAGTTTTCAACAAAAGAACTATGTGCATGGAAGAATCTGTTCATGTAATTTGTGATAAATCTAACCTCTCTAGAGAGGAAAAGAAATGTGATTTAGATGCAGGTCCTATGGAAGAAATTGTCCAGCCTATTGAAGAAAAAGGAGAATCAAGTGTTGTAACAAATCCATCAACACCTAAAAAGGAGGAGATTGTTGAATTCAGGGGGAGCTACTTAAGGAATGCAAAGGAATTGATTCAAGTTTTGGTTTTGAGCTTTCAACATGCAATGGATGCCTTGGAGTTTAATTAGTGTGAAATGTGTAAGAGAAAAGCAAGTCTTATGATCCATATGCATTGCATTCATATTAATCTATAACTTAATTAATTGAACTCACAAAAATCACAAGGCTTTAGTAATTTGACAATGTTTTTAATTTGATTCAAAGGATTTTGGAAAAATGCATTTTATACTGTTGTAATTGATTACCTTAAAGACTTAATCGATTATTTTGTTCTTAGTCCATTCTGGAAAAGCTTTCAAGAACAATGTAATCGATTACCTATCGAAATAATCGATTATTTGACCTTTGTTTTTATACAAACTGCCTTGTTGAATGTTTTAATCGATTATTAATGGGTAGTAATCAATTACATGCCACAACCCAATATAAAATCCTATCCTAATAAAAAAATTTCCTATGAAAATCATATTCCTATGACCTAAAATCTATCCTGAAACATGAGAGTTTAGAAAGAGACCCTAATCCATTATGCCTTATGTTTGCCTTAGAGTTTTAGTTTCAGTCTTCAAAAAAATAGACAATGATTAGTAAGTATAAAAGTTTAATAAAATTAATTATGTCATACACATAATATAAATTAAGGGTAATTTAATAATTATATTGTCGGGTATGAATCCGGATACGAGTACGGATCGGGTAAGTACATACCTGTCTTCGTTTAAAAATATTGGGTATTACTCATACCTGTACTCGTGCTTGTCAATGCGAGGATTCCCTGTCAAAGTTAGGGCAGGTGTAGGGTGGTACCTGCAGGTACAAGTTTGTTTGCTATGTCGAATGGTGTTTAATCTTAATGGTTAGTTATTTTGATGGGGGTTAAGATCCAAGTTCAAACTTAGAATCTGGAACTTTCCTCTTTTGTGTTGTTAGGATTTGAAGGTTTAGGGTCTGAGGGAGGTTTTTTCTTTGGTTTCTTGGTTGGGTCTAAAAAACTTAAGGTCAGATAGTAGTGGAGGTGGGTCTTTCCTTTTGGTGGGAGGTTTGGATCTAGATTGGGTAGGATTTTTCTAAGGAGTGGGTTTGGATTTGGGTATAGGTTGGGCTTGCTCCCCTTGTTTTTGTTGAGATACAAATTCAGGCTCAAGATCAACAGGTTGCTCTTGAGTGTATAAAGTTTGCCTAACCACATATTGTGGTTCATCCTTCTTGACCTTGCGTTTGATATGCTTTTGACCATATTCTGGGAATTTGTCAATAATTCCTATCTTTACAAAGTTACCCATTTTAGCTACGACACTCCAGCAATGGTTCCATCTCAAACACATTTATTCTAGCATTTATCATTAAATGAGTGAATAACATTCCAAACAAAACCAGGTTCTTCTTGTCTTTAGGGTTGAACATGTCCTTGAATGCTTGCAACTAGTAAAAGAAGATGACTTCAAATAGGTTCACCTTTTCTCCCACCGTCACCTTGTACATGCATAATATTTCCCTATCACTAACATAGTCTCTAGACCCAAGCCTAGGCATAACCATTTTGAACAGAAAGCTATGGATGAGTATGCATATATAAGAGAGATTTGTAGTTCATTGGAATCTAACCATCTCCTTCCTGTCATATATGATTGGGCGTGGGTTACCATAAAGCATGATATCCATTGTCTTTTGAGTTATCTCCTTCTCTCAGTCCTTGTTAAAGATCAACCCATCCTCCAGGCAACCACATGCAACAACAATGGTACTGGAGAGATTATCACATCATTTCCTTTGTTCTTGCCTCAGATACTCACTCCATCTTGTCACGTAATTCTCTAGAACAAGGCCTTTAACAGGAAAGCCTTCTTCTTCCAAGCATTGAACTAAACTTTTCAAGGAAAGGTGTCCATCCAACATAATCAAATAGGCTTTTAATAGGAAAGCCTTCTTCTTCCAAGCATTGAAACTTCACCCATTGTCCTAGGATGAGCCAATCCTTTAGATACACTCTTTTAGCATCTTTTTCACTGTTGATTGGTAGAATCACAACAATTTCACTCTTCTTTGGTGCTATCGTTAACAAAGATTAAATCTTTTTGAAAGGAAATATGATATTTTTGAAGGTTTGAGTTCTCAGACGCAAGCAGAAATGCACATAGAATTTTGAGAGTACAAAGTTTCAAAAAAGTCTTTTGAATGCCCACCCTTCTGTTTGTACATTTGAGCACACATTAGTCTAAACATATTAATAAAAGACTATAAGATGATGCCATCATCTAAGAATACATCATACATCATTATTCTGATAAGCTAACCATATTTAAATGTTTCATAATACAAATGAAATGATCTTCAGACAAAAGCTTAGTAAAGATACCAACCCATTGATGATTTTTGTGTCCACAAACTTTATATCAAATACCATTTTACACATAATCATGAATGAAATGATATCTTATTTCAATATGCTTAGCCTTTGAATGTTGTATGCGATTTTTAGATAAATTGATTGCATCAACGTTGCCACAATATACATGTATATTATTCTCTAAACTAGAGTAATCTTCTAGCTAAGACTTTACCCATAACAGTTGTGAGCAACAACTTGCAGCAGACACATATTCAACTTTTGTTGATACAGCAATGGAGTTTTGTTTCTTGCATGCCCAAGATATCATACAAGGTCTAATATAGTGACATCCACCACTTGTGTTTTTGTGTTCAACTCTATCTCCTGCATAGTCTACATCTCAACATCCTACTAACCTGAAATCTTGATTTTTCTTATAAAACAGACTTTGGTCAGTGGTACGTACTAGATATCATAAGATCCTCTTAACAATTTTAAGATGTGACTCTCGAGGATTAGACTAAAATCTAGCACACAAATATACAATATATGTAAGACCCTGAAATTTTCTTCCCCATTTTTTTTCTACACATCTAATATTTCCCTATTAAGACTAGACAGTGGAAATTTTGCACTGTGTAATTTAATTATATGACTGCGTGATTTAATTTATTCTCTGTATGATATTAATTGTATAAGTTAGGTGTTAGTTATATTTTTTTAGTGTAAATAATTTATTTAGTTAGTTGGCAGAAATTTACAAACTGCCTAAATAAAAATTCCATATGTAGCAAAATTACACCGTGCACCGAGTGACAATGTAATTTAACTCTGTGTGAGAATGTTCTATGTGTGAGGTTCACTCTGGGTACACGTATTCCCAGGGAGATTAACACAATAATCTAGGTGAATAAGTTAAGATTTACTAGTTTTGATAAAAAAAAATGAAAATACCCATTTTTTGCAAATCATATCCCTTTCATTTCTACCCATTTGAAGTATGGCTGGTAACTTTGGAATATGATCTGATTTCACTAGTTGTTCCAAATTGCCTTTAACAAAGGGATAAGATTTCCACATCCAATTTTCTTTTAGTCCAGAGCCATATCTTATCTTTGGATTGTTTTTAAAAGCCAAAACTAGGTCATACTCTCCCATTTTGCACCAGACATATTGAGAGGAAAGAAGGCTTATTTTGCTTCTTCTTCCAAGAGTCTACATGTGCTCTTGAGCTTGGTAAGCTATTTCATCCTGCTTGTCTTACCCTTGTTCTTTCTTTTTCATCTTTCCTTTTTGCTAATGCATTGAGTTGCTTATGAAGAATTGAAACTTGAGTCACAAAGAGTGTTTATCTTGGACTAAGCTGGGACATTTCGTGACTTCATCAAGAGGTAAGGGGGGTCTCTCCAACTCTTGAACCATGTGCTTGTTGTTGAACTCTCTTGAACATGTTATTGCTTTGAAATTTTTGAGCTAGCTGTCATGTCCTGAATATGCATGCTCAACTATTTTCCTTGAGTTTTTTATGCCAAAAATGAGTTTTTTGCGTGTTTAAACATAGAGTTCGCCTTAAATTTCACTTAAATTGGAGCTTCCTAGCAAAAGTTGCAAATAAAACAAGTGTAAGGACCGTTAGTAAAATGAATATTTGTTACAAATTTGAACTGAGAGTTATAGCAGTATGAAATGTTTTTATTAAAATTTGACATCAAAAGTGAGTTTTTTTAGGTTTGAAAACGTAGGATAGAATATAATATTTGTCAAACTATGAAAAATTAAGCGTCAAAGTTATTTTAGACAGTAGATAACTTAAATTTGGAATCAATGCCTTCGTATAAATTATCTTAGAATTATTTATTTTTTGGAACTACTAATTTATTTACTATTATATGGCTGAGATAAATGCAAGATCTGAGGACTAATGCATGTTCTGAAATTGTGATGATTCTCTACTGATAAAATTACTAAAATGTTTGCTTGTATTTTATTATGATTATTGAATGATAAGACCGGCAAAGTGTGAACTCTTAATATTATATATGTGGCATGCAAATTTATTTTCTAGTGTATACATATATATATATATATATATATATGAATATTGTCATTTTTATCTGTACACTCTATGATTTGGGTCTGGGGGTGTTCGACCCTCGGCAAATTATTTGTTATGATTGGTTAGATAACTATAATTATAGTTGTTATGTTATTCGTTTGTTTGTGTGACAAGTGGTATCTACCGCTTAAGGGATCACGATTGGTTCCTTGAGAGTAGTACGTAGGTTTGAGCCTCATCTCTCTTTCTTGTTTACTTGTTCGTACGCATTCGTTGATATATGTGATATGAGGATTGCGCAGTGATACGGTGGAAAGATTCAAGAGGACTGGACAGAGAGTAAAATAACCAGTGGTTCTATTTTCTTCTGTGAGAATGTGAGCTTGCATTGAGGTAGTGGATGATGGACAGAGATAGAGTGGACTGTAGTGGGTGGAGAGGTTCTAAGAACCTAGGGGAATTAGCGAGTGTGACTACCTGACATTTGGGGCACTTGTTTGGAGAGGGTAACTCACAAACCTCACTTTGTACTCCTGACGGGCTTTGAGACTATGCTTTTTGAGTGGGGAGATGGGTAGTTGGTATACGATGTATATGTATCTAGCGATCACTCCCAACTATCATCCACATGATTTTGTAGACCATCAAGACCTGGGAGGATTGGTGTCAGTGATTGGGTCCTATTGTGAATTAAGTGTGATAGTTACACGCTTAGGATGCGAGAGTGTCGGTTGTTTAGATAACTACACGTTGTGGTTACATAGATTGTATGTTTTAATTTTGTTTTACTATTGCCTGTCGCGCTCAAGGCGTGGAGGACTAACCCCTACAACGAATAACTTTCAGGTAATGATGATGGCGATTACACTGAGGCGTCTGCGGGCTTAGTGTAGCTTGCAAAAAGAGTGAGTGTTGCCATACACCGTAACACAGACTACACGTTACACCTGCTATACTCGAATCCACGTAGTGCTAGCTGATAGACCGAATATAGTGTACATTGAGTACACCCAGTGGAGGTTACAGAGGATCGAGGTGCCATTCGGACATGTTGTCTGAGGAAATTGAGGAGTATTGGGAACTACTGAGGCAGTTGGAACCGACATCCAAGGAGGAGAGTGACGATTCTTTCGACAAGTCTTAGTTAGTTATGTACTTCTAGTATGATAAGTGGTCTACACCGGTCCTAGTATATCTACTGTTTTGATGTATTTTGAGAGATATTTTCTCCATAGACATGTATTTTGTTGTAGCAAGAATGAAAAAAAATATTTTGTTTATTATCACACTATTATGGATTGTATCCGTATATTTCTCTGTGACACAATAAGTTTTATTTTATTTATGTTTGGAAATTGAATTATTCTACATATGCATTTATTTTAATTCGATTAAACTATTTAGCATTTTCCAAAGATCTCGTTTTGTTTAAAAAAATAGTATTATTTATAAGTAATAGTTAAAAAAAGGTAACGTGTATTTCTAAAATAAATTAAATTAGAACGTTTTCAAGCAATATTTTTCGATAAAATTTGAGGTGTTACACTATACATAATATTAGGTCTACTAGCAGTCAAATACAAAAGTGGTTCAATCATCCCTTTATAGATTGTATGATCTACTAGTTTACCTGATTCATGTTTGCTTGAAGGATTGGAAGCATGGGGTGGGTGTCTTTATTGGTTTAGTTCCTTCCATCATGAACTTCTCTAGAAGTTCTTTAGTGTATTTCTGCTTATGAATATATATACCTTTGTTGTCTTGTTTGATCTAAAGTCCCAGAAAGAACTTGAGTTTTCCCATCAGGCTCATTTCAAACTCACTCTTCATCATATCAGAGAAATCCTTGCACAAAGGTTCATTAGTAGCGCCAAAAATAATATCATCCACATATATTTGAAGTATAATGAAATCCTCGCCAACTTCTCTCCTGAAAACAGTTGTATCTACTTTTCTTGTCATAAAATCATTTTTTAAAAGAAAAGAACTCAATCTATTATACCAAGCACAAGGTGTTGATTTGAGGGGGAGCTCTTGAAGATTGAAGCAATGTAAAGGCTTGGTGATGTTTTGACTTTCAACATGCTTGAAGGCTTGAAGGCTTGAAGGCTTGAAGATGAAGAATTGTGATTAAATGTAAAAGGAAAGAAAGTCTTCTGTTGATCCAAGTCCTTGCATGCATACCATTAATATTCATTCATGCATCATATAAGAAAGGCTTTAAGTAATTGATTTGAAACTTAAAAAGAAGCTAAGTATTTTGGAAAAATGATTCTAAACTGGTTTAATCAATTACTAGACATAAAGAATCGATTATTTTGTTCTTCAAACATTTTGGAAATCATTATGAACAAATTAATCGATTTCATCATCGTGTTAATCGATTATTTCATTCTTGCATACACAAAAATATAACTAAGTGACTGGTTTAATCGATTACCCCTAATCCGTAATTGATTAAATACCTATTTAGAAATTAAGATCACTCTGCCTTAATCGATTACCACTTATTGTAATCGATTATTAGTGCATTTCATGTTTTCATATTGTCTGTGTTAATCGATTACCATATATTGTAATCGATTACATTTCACAAACATGATTTTACAAAGTCTGACTTAATCGATTACACATCGGAATAATCGATTAAATAACCCATTTCTGTAACCTAGAACTTAACTTGAACACTTTAATTGATTACGAGAGCATATGTAATCGATTACAATTCATAAACAATCAATTACAGGAGCTAGTTTAATCGATTATTTTAGTTACAGTTCTTTATATAAATAGAACCCTTGCCTTGTCTGATTAAGTAAACGAAATAGAAATTGAATTTTCGAACACTGAGCATTCCAAGAGCTTTCTAATCAATCACAAAGGCATTCTTCTTGGTTCAAAAGGTCTTGCTTCCATTCAAACTAATATGGGTCACTAGGATTTAGTGAAGCAAGGCAATTCATTTCAAAGTTTAAGGAAAGGCTTGTTCTGCATATTGTTTCTACATTCAACCTGGTACATTCATCATTATGCATATCATTCTTGGATCATCAGGTGAATTCTTTCCTTACTCTTTGATGGTGTAAAAAATCTGATTGTAGTTTTGTTTGTAAGTTCCATTGTTATTGGGTTTTCCTTGCAAGATTAGAGATAGTGTTTCTCTAAAGACAGCTGAGTAGTGTTCTCAGTGTGGGTATTGCTTCTAAGGGTCCAATAGGTTTTCTAGACTTCTGAACTTTATCTAGGGTTGATAAAGAGAAGCTTGTAATTGCTTGTAAGGATATTATTTGTTATAGTGGAACTCTGCTCTAGTGTTGAGTAGAAGAAACTGGATGTAGCCTCATAGTGTTTGAGGTGAACTAGTATACATTTGTGTGTTCTCTTATCTACTGTATACTTGTTAGTTCTTTTTGTGAATTCTGTGTTACATATTGTTTCTTGAGGTATTACAAGTCTTGGATTGATTTTGAATAAAGATTCTTAATTGATTTTTGATAAAGATCCAAAGGGCAAAGAAACTCTGATTTTAAAACATCAAGAAATTTTTAAATTTACCAAGGCTAACCAATTCATCCCCCTCTTGGTTAAGTGTGAAGTGTTCCTATATTTTACAATTGGCATCAGAGCTAGGTCTTGTAAGATATTCAAGATCACTTTTTCAAAATGAATACTTCACAAATAACCTTCAAGGAAGGTGCATCTCTAAACAGACCTCTTTTGTTTGAGGAGGAGAATTTCAGCTTTTGGAAAAATAGAATGAAGATCTTTATTCAATCTAATGATCCAGGAGCATGGAATGCCATAGAAAAGGGTCCTAGGGTGCCCATCAAGATAGTAGATAATAACATGATTCCCAAAGATTGGGATGAGATAAATGATGATGAAAAAAGAATTGTTCAGTATGATTTTAAAGCAAAGAACATGATAACCTCTGCTCTATCTTCTGATGAATTTTTCGGAACTGTTAGATGCACAAGTGCCAAGGAAATGGGGGAGATGCTTGAGATTACCCATGAAGGGACTGAAGAAGTAAGAAGGTCAAGGAAGCATTCCTTGATACATGAATATGAAATGTTTAAAATGAATCAGAATGAGAGTATTTCCCAGCTTCAAACAAGGTTCACACACATTGTGAATCATCTCTTGGGTCTTGGCAAAACATTTGATGCTAAAGAACTTAACATCAAGATTCTGAAATGCCTCACTAGAACTTGGCAACCCAAAGTAACAGCCATCAAGGAATCTAAAGATCTTTCGAAAATGACAATGGCTGCACTATTTGGTAAGTTTCTTGAATATGAGTTTGAATTATCTCAACTAACTGTTGGTAAAGATGCAGAAAGGAAAAGCAAGGGAATAACACTGAAATCTGCAGCACCCAAATTGGAGAAGGATGAAAACTCTAGTGATGAAGATGAAGATGAAA
Organism: Glycine tomentella; assembly: GCA_007407185.1. Classification (NCBI taxonomy): domain Eukaryota; kingdom Viridiplantae; phylum Streptophyta; class Magnoliopsida; order Fabales; family Fabaceae; genus Glycine; species Glycine tomentella. Next base: position 1,082,225 of record PYAF01005992.1, read on the forward strand.
GCATGAACTTGATTGTAAAGAAGTTCAGCAAGTTTTTAAAGAAGAACAAGGGCAGAAAGTTTGTAAGAAACAACAAGAACAATTCTACAAACAACAGCACAAGCAACTTCAAGAAGGTGGACAACAACTACACATGTTTTGAATGTGGCAAACCTGGTCACATTAAATCAGAATGTTCCATATACTTGAAGAAACAGCAACAAGACAGCAGAGGCAAGAAGGACGCTAAGCCTAAAAGAGCATACATTGCATGGGAAGACAATGAGTCTTCTACCTCTGAATCTTCTGCTGAAATGAAAGAAGCTAACATGTGCCTCACATCAATTATCAATGAAGAAAATGATGATCTACTGGATGAAGATGATGAGGTGTGTCTTAGAGCAAGTTCTTCTCTATGGTATCTTGATAGTGGATGCTCAAGACACATGACTGGTGACATGTCCTTGCTGAAGAATCTAACTTTTAAAGATGGGGGCTTTGTCACATATGGAGATAACAACAAAGGAAAGATCATGGGTGAGGGAAGCATTGGTGATAGCTTGAATACTAAAATCAGCAATGTACTTTATGTGGAAGGCTTGAAGCATAACCTACTTAGCATTAGTCAATTATGTGACAAAGGCTACAAGATTTCCTTCAATCAAGATT
>PYAF01005992.1:1082972-1097870 GCA_007407185.1 Glycine tomentella
TTATGTTGAACAACCTCCAGGATTTTCTGATTTTCAGCATCCTAATCATGTTTTCAAACTTAAGAAAGCCCTTTATGGTCTGAAACAAGCACCAAGATCTTGGTATGAAAGGTTGAGTAAGTTTCTAATTGATCAATCCTTTGTAAGGGGCAATGTTGATAAAACCTTGTTTATCAAAAGGCAAAAGAATGATATTTTAGTGGTTCAAATCTATGTTGATGATATTATTTTTGGCTCAACTAATCAGAAACTTTGTAAAGAATTTTCTGCAGCTATGCAACAAGAATTTGAGATGTCTATGATGGGGGAGTTGACATTTTTCTTGGGATTGCAAGTCAAACAATTAAAGAGTGGAACTTTCCTTAATCAATCAAAGTATTGCCTTGAAGTAATCAAGAAGTTTGAAATGGATAAAAGCAAAGATGTTGCAACACCTATGGCAACTTCAACCTATCTTAATTCAGATGAAAAAGGAAAGAAAGTAGATGAATCCAAATTTAGAGGGATGATTGGCTCATTACTCTACTTAACAGCTAGCAGACCGGATATCATGCTAAGTGTTTGCTTGTGTGCAAGATATCAAGTAAATCCAAAAGAGTCTCATCTTACAGCTGTAAAGAGGATCATCAAATATCTCAAGGCAACATCCAAAGTTGGGCTTTGGTATCCTAAAGATGCATCTATAAATATTTTTGGTTATTCTGATTCTGATTTTGTAGGATGCAAGCTTGATAGGAAAAGCACTAGTGGAACTTGTCATCTACCTGGAAGCTCAAGCTTATGTAGCTCTATCCACTGCAGAAGCTGAGTATATTTCAGCTGGTAGTTGCTGTGCTCAGAGTATATAGCTCAAGCAACAATTACAAGACTATGGAGTAGATCTAAAGGAGATCCCACTGATGTGTGACAACACAAGTGCTATCAACATTTCAAAGAATCTTGTTATGCATTCAAGGACCAAACATATAGAGATTAGACATCATTTTATAAGAGATCATGTGCAGAAAGGTAACATAAAGGTAGAATTTATTGATACACATCATCAACTTGCTGATATTTTTACAAAACCTCTGCCTAAGGATAAATTTTACGCTCTTAGAAACATGCTAGGGATCCTTGATGAAAGCAACGTTATCTAGCTTGTTTAGCCTCTTGCTATTATCATCATTCAAATGTATTAAAAGTTGTGTTAAATGTTAAAATGCTCTATTCTCTGGTATACGTGCTGCTATAATCGATTAAGACTCGGAATAATCGATTATTTTCATTTAAAGTGATATTCAGTATGAAAATCTGGCTATTGTAATCGATTACATCACACTCGTAATCGATTACTGTTCATTAATCATATTATATGCCTTCCTGTAATAATCGATTACCTCACGGGTTAATCGATTAAATCGTTCTTAATTCATGCTAGATTGCCTTCCTTAAGCAAATAATTATAATCGATTACTGGTCATCTTCAACCTCTGGCAATCATTAATATAATCGATTACATCACATATTAATCGATTACACTGCTTAATTTTTGTTATTTGGTGCACTGGAATAATCGATTACTTAGGAATTTAATCGATTATTAGAGCTGTTATGTGGTTCTGACAGTTTTTCTGGATATTTGTAACGTCTAAACCACCATTAACCTTCATTAACTGCCTATAACAACTATATTTTTGAAAAAATCTGAACGTTGGAAGCTTAATCCTGGCCTATAAATAGGAGTTTGTGATTCAATCTTTCTTGCACCAAATTCCATCTTTTCTTACATCTTCTTGTGTCTTTTTCTGTATTCCTCTCTATCTTGTTAAAATGCTTGCACCCAAACGTGTTAGGACTGGAAAAAGGAAAGTAGGAGAGTCATCAAATCCTCAACCCCAACCTCCACCAGATAGGTTGAGTCTTTGGTTTACCAAGGAATCTGATAAAATGCAGTATTTACAATACAATGCCACTAAACCTATTTGCTCACCCAAGTACATTAACCTAGACTGGTTTATAAGTGAAGGTTTTGTTTTTCCTGCCTTGTTAGAAACCCAAGGTCTTAGGAAGTTCATGGAAATGAAGGATACTTATTACCCTGATCTAGTTAAAGTTTTCTACACATGTGGCAAAGGCTCTATGCAAGGGTATTTTAAGTCCACTATTAAGGGGGTAGAAATGGTCATTACTCCTGAGATTTGGGAGTCTATTATTGGGGTTGTGAATGAAGGGGAAAGGAAATTTGATGAGACCCCTGGAGGTTACAGCAAAATAGGAACCTATAGGGAGTGTCTCACTGACCCAAACCACCCCATTAGGCATAGATTGAGTACTGGTACTATGGCACCAAAAAATAGACTTCTCCATTACCTTATCACCTACATATTAACTCCAAGGGCAACCAATCATGTCCAGGCTACTGATGAGGACCTGCAACTCATGTACGGCCTCACAAACTCTATTCCCATGAACCGGGTTCTCATTTTTCAAGAAATAATGATGAAATCAAAAAGGCTAGTTAATTTTCCTTTCCATATCCTGTCTTAGTGTCTCGATTTATTGATCATTTTGGTATTGATGTGTCAAATGAAGTGGTGAACAACACCAACTCATCCAACAGCCTTATCCAAGAGAAGCATCTTTCAAAGCTTGGATTGTACAAGACTGCTGATGGTTGGGTTATGGGTGGACAGCCTCCTCAGCCTTAACATATGCCTCAGCAACAGGAACATGCTGCTGACAGTGAAGAACTCTCTGGTGATTCTACACATGAAGGAGCCACTTCTCAACAGTCCACTCATTCTCAGTTTGAATATCTGATGCTGGCTAAAATGGATGGTCTCCTGCAGATGCATCATGACTTCAAGGCTGAAGTCTTAGGCTCTTTTAGGGAGTTAAATGATAGATTGGATGATATAGAGGCCACACTTAAGATGGATGATGAATCTGAAGAGACTTAGGCCTTAGTGTTTTATGTTTTAATGTATCTTCTTCTTATTTCTATGATAAGCCTTATTATGTACTCCTCTTTTCAAAATTAATGCCATATTATGCTTCACTTTGTGTTTATATCCGTTGTGTCTTGCATTTTTGCCTTTAAAAAGCCAAATAGGGGAAGAATAATTGAAAACCAACATGCTCTGCATAATACTCTGTTTGCCCCTATTTTTTGTGCTATTTTTGAACTAAAATTTCAGTTGCATTATTTGGAAAAGTTAGGTGGAGTTCAATGTCTAAATTGATTGCAATTAACACATACATGCTAAGAATGAATGCTGAGTTAAAAACATATGTCTTTAACACTTGTTCTTGCAAAGAGATTTTAAAATTTTTCAGGTGTTAAGCTTGTGTAGAAAAATGGTATGAAGCTTCTCCATTTAATCACAAGACCCATTGTTTTTCAATTCAAAATTTGACATGTTTAAAGCCAAAAAGGGGGAGATTGTTGATTTGAGGGGGAGCTCTTGAAGATTGAAGCAACATAAAGGCTTGGTGATGTTTTGACTTTCAACATGCTTAAAGGCTTGAAGGCTTGAAGATGAAGAATTGTGATTAAATGTAAAAGGAAAGAAAGTCTTCTGTTGATCCAAGTACTTGCATGCATACCATTAATATTCATTCATGCATTATATAAGAAAGGCTTTAAGTAATTGATTTGAAACTTAAAAAGAAGCTAAGTATTTTGGAAAAATGATTCTAAACTGGTTTAATCGATTACTAGACATAAAAAATCGATTATTTTGTTCTTCAAACTTTCTGGAAATCATTATGAACAAATTAATCGATTTCATCATCGTGTTAATCGATTATTTCATTCTTGCATACACAAAAATATAACTGAGTGATTGGTTTAATCGATTACCCCTAATCCGTAATCGATTAAATACCTATTTAGAAATTAAGATCACTCTTTCTTAATCGATTACCACTTATTGTAATCGATTATTTAGTTCATTTCATGTTTTTCATATTGTCTGTGTTAATCGATCACCATATATTGTAATCGATTACATTTCACAAACATGATTTTACAAAGTCTGACTTAATCGATTACACATCAGGATAATCGATTAAATGACCCGTTTCTGTAACCCAAAACTTAACTTGAACACTTTAATCGATTACGGGAGCGTATGTAATCGATTACAATTCATAAACAATCGATTACAGGAGCTGATTTAATCGATTATTTCAGTTACAGTTCTTTATATAAATAGAACCCTTGCCTTGTCTGATTAAGTAAACGAAATAGAAATTGAATTTTCGAACACTGAGCATTCCAAGAGCTTTCTAATCAGTCACAAAGGCATTCTTCTTGGTTCAAAAGGTCTTGCTTCCATTCAAACTAATATGGGTCACTAGGATTTAGTGAAGCAAGGCAATTCATTTCAAAGTTTAAGGAAAGGCTTGTTCTGCATATTGTTTCTACATTCAACCTGGTACATTCATCATTATGCATATCATTCTTGTATCATCAGGTGAATTCTTTCCTTACTCTTTGATGGTGTAAAAAATCTGATTGTAGTTTTGTTTGTAAGTTCCATTGTTATTGGGTTTTCCTTGCAAGATTAGAGATAGTGTTTATCTAAAGATAGCTGAGTAGTGTTCTCAGTGTGGGTATTGCTTCTAAGGGTCTAATAGGTTTTTTAGACTTCTGAACTTTATCTAGGGTTGATAAAGAGAAGCTTGTAAGGATATTATTTGTTATAGTGGAACTCTACTCTAGTGTTGAGTAGAAGAAACTGGATGTAGTCTCATAGTGTTTGAGGTGAACCAGTATAAATTTGTGTGTTCTCTTATCTACTGTATACTTGTTAGTTCTTTTTGTGAATTCTGTGTTACATATTGTTTCTTGAGGTATTACAAGTCTTGGATTGATTTTGAATAAAGATTCTTAATTGATTTTGTGATAAAGATCCAAAGGGCAAAGAAACTCTGATTTTAAAACATCAAGAAATTTGTAAATTTACCAAGGCTAACCAATTCACCCCCCCTCTTGGTTAAGTGTGAAGTGTTCCCATATTTTACACAAGGTGCTTGTTTCAAACCATACAAAGCCTTTTAAAGTTTATAAACATGGTCTAGATGGGTATGATCTTCAAACTAAGAGGTTTTTGACATACACTTCCTCTTCAATAAATTCGTTTAAGGAAACATTTATGACATCCATTTGAAAAAGCTTTGTATTTATGACTAGCAAATGCAGCCATGATTCTTATAGCTTCAAGTCTAGCCACAAGACCAAAGGTTTCTGTGAAATTTATACCTTCATGTTGGTTATAGCCTTGAGCTACTAACTTAGCTTTGTTCCTTACCACTTTACCTTGTTCATTCAATTTATTTTTGAACACCTGTCTTCTTCTAATGATGATTCCTAAGTTGTCTTTTCACTGAATTCTTTTTGGATAGTTTTGAAATATGTTTTAGATTGGCATGCCCTAGCATTTTGTGCCAAATCCAACTTCCACCTTCTCTGGATAAAAGACATGTTACATTTTTCTTACTAAGATCTATTGAATCAATCTCTTAAAAATGTTTGTGTTGAATGGTAGTAAAGAAGGACTTGTCATCTTTTTTCTTGACAATACACTTGTCTTTGTTGAAGATATAATATAACCATTGTCGCAAAATTGACTTATGCTCAACAAATTTTACTTCAGACCTTTAACATATAAGACATTGTCTATGGAAGCAAGAGAAGTACCAATTTTACTTATACTAATAGGCTTTCCTTTGCCCATGCCTCCAAAGGTAATTGCTCCTCCTTCAAGTGACTTTAGGTCGAGGAACATAGACCTTTCCCTCGTCATATGTCGTGAGCAGCCACTGTCTAGGTATCAGCTTAAACCCTAGTCTTTTCCTACCAAGGATATCTGGAATAGGAACAATCTGAGATTTTCGTTTCCAAATTGTTTTTGGTCTAGCAACATTAGTACCCTTAGACATTTGTTTCTTCTTAAGGATGCATCTGAACTCGAATTGTCCAGACTTACCATACAAGTCACATTTGTCTATACCAGACTGTGACTTGAAGGAAGTTGTCACCTTTTCTAAGCATAAGCCATACTTATCATACGGATGTTGATGAAATTTTAAAAGAGGATAAAGTTTTTTTGAACTTTCCAAGAACTTTCCAAAGTCGTCCATAAAACAAGCTACCTCCTCTATTAGTTTCTCAACTATGGAGGATTCATTTATCTTGCTAGCTTGACTCAGACTCTCTTCTAGAGTCTGGATTTCACTTTTTAGAAAATCATTTGATTTCTTCGACTTAGTGTTTTCACAAATAAATGCTTTGTACTGAAGAGAATCATGTGAGAGTTTTGAAGAAGAACATCATAACACATTTCCTCTTCATCATCCGATGATGCAGTGGAAGAAGTTTTAGAATCAGAACAAGTTTTTACATTATTTTTATCATTTGTGTTAGCCATCAGACAAATGTTAGTTTGCTTATGGTCTAAACTGTTTATTTGAGGGGGAGTTACTTGAAGCCTAAAGAGATTTGAAGACAAGGAAGTATTTTGGACTTTCAACATGTTTGAAAAATTGAAGAAAAGCTTGTGATCAAATGTAAAAGGAAGCAAGTTTTCTGATGATCCAAGTCATTGCATTCATATCATTCATAAGCTTAAGAATTAAATCACAAGGCATTAGGAAATTGTTTTGAATCTTGAAATAAACTAAGTGTTTTTGGAAAAATAGCATTGCACTGGTTTAATCGATTAATATAAGCAAAGAATCGATTATTTTGTTCTTGATGCTTTCTGGAAAATTCTCAAGAACAGTTTAATCGATTACTCTATCGAATTAATCGATTATTTTAACTTAGAATATACATAATCTGCCTTTGTGTCCTTTTTAATCGATTACCATTCTGTCTTTCCAGTATGAATAGTCCTCTCCTGTGAAGCCTAGTGGCCTCGTGAGAGATTCTCCCTCAGCAATGAACTGACCATTGTTGTTGTTATTTGCCATTAGGATTTTTTCCTCTAGACATTGTCAAGTGCTTAACCCTTAGAGGTTGAGCTCTGATACTAAATTGTAAAGGCAAATATCACAAGAAGGAAGGTTGAATTGTGAATTTAGTAATTTTAAAGCCTCTTTCCTTGGAAATAATGTTATCATCTAATGAAAATTCTAGTAAAGATAGATAAATGATTTTTCCAACTAGATTAAGATGATAAACACAAATTCGGTAAAACAAATAAAGTTTTTCAAAACTAAATCAAATTCAAACCCTGAGCCATTTTAAAGCAGAAGAAAAACAGAAAACACATAAGAGACAAATAGTTATATTGGTTCGTCTCAACTATAAAGACTACATCCAATTCTTGACAAACCACTAGGTTCCATTAACTTCTCAAAGTTACAAGTATTTTGTCATGGTCACTTCTGGCTCTACCCTAAGCTTGATATAACCTAATATTCTTTGTACTATTAAGCCACCATTGGCTCTACACATATCAGATAGATTTGTTGTTTGTTTGCACAATGACTAACTCTTAAGCGACTTATAGACAAATATACAATCTCAACACTTAGTCTTTTCTCTCAAGGTATTCAAAGTGTTTTGAGAGTTTTTTTAGAACTATACAAAAACTATACAAAAATCTTTTTACACAGAGAATTCAAATGAAAGCATGTAGGTTCATAACCTAATTCTTCAAAGCTTCTAGTATTTATAGTCATTTATCTTCAAGTATCCATTGTCTCTCAATTGATGGATTTCTTCACTAAAGCTTGCATCTAATGTTTAAGGTCATTGGAGCATTTAATGATGCATTAAATGTATGTTCTTCTTCATGCAGCAAAACCATTCTGATTGGCTTTCATGTAGAATACTTTAGTAGAAAACCACTTCTTTTTTGTCAGAACAGATCTATCACAATAAAGTGCACCTTTTGATGTTGTTTGACAATTCTAGAACGTGGGCTTCATTTGTTCTTCATAGAATTCAACAGATCTCAGGAGAATGTCTTTACAAAATGAATCTCACACACAAAATAATAAATGAAGTCTTAAATGTCATTCTTTAATGTTGTATTAGATCATGACTTGATCCTTTTTCCATATGATATTCCAAACGCAAAATGTATGTAGCATGGTCTAATATCGCATTAGACACAAATTTTAACTTTTGTATTTGCATCTTATCAAAATAATTAGGAGTTCTGATTGATCCTAAAAAATAAATGTCTTTTGACATAACAATATAATCAAAAACATAATTTATACGCACTTTAATGAGCATTACAAAAATATGGCAGCAATAAATTCTTCCACATAACAATTAATTCCAACAATTAAGCTACTAATTCTCATCAACAAAACACCATGAAACATTCTCCAATTTATTTCCAACTCCATAACAATTAAACACATGAATTGTGGAAGCCTTAAAACACATTAAAATGGAAAAAAAAAAGTGGACATAACATGAACACCAAAACTTTCATGGCAACCTTATAAAAACATGTTTATAAAGTTTACTTCAAGCTCAAAACACAAAAAATCAGGTACCCAAGGTTAGGACTTTGAACCGCTAACCATTCTCACTCAAAATACATTTTTAAGAGTGTTAAGATCATGAAAACCCATTATTTTAATATAGGGGCACAACTCATTCATTTGTAAAACCTTTATTTCCAGCTATCAAGTAACTATTTTTAACACATCAAAGTGGTATGAAACACCAACCAAACTTTATCCAGCACTCAAGTAATCAATTCCAATCATTTGCAACACTTTCAAGCTTTTTAAAAAATATTTTTAAAGGTGCAAACCATGGCAACCCGTAACAATTTGGAATATCCAAAAAATGTGCATAAAATGACATTTTTAGTTTTCCAATTGTCATGAAATAAATACTAACGTAGGGGGATCAAAAACCCAACTTTTTCAAACATTAAAACAACATTTAAGGCACTTAAAGTAACCAAAACTCTGATTTTTCCTAGGAAATTTAGATTATGATAAAATAGAACCCAAAATGGCTTAAAATGCTCTAAACTTTACAAATTTAATTCCAAATGGTTTTTAAATCCAAATCCAACATACCATAAATTTAGCCCTGTATTTTCAATAACAAGGAATCCATTTTTTAGGTCAAAATACTAAATTTTGTACCAAACAATATCAGTACGTCAAAGCAAAGCCAAACTTACTTAAAATACTTCAAAACATTACGAATTTGTTTCCAAATGATTCCCAAATCCAAATACAATAAATTATACATGTAACGTAATCCTGTATTTTCAACCCCAATGAACCCCTTTTTACGTCAAAATCAATAGATTAAACTCTCATCCATGTCAGCTTCGTAGAATGGAGCAATATGTACACAAAATGCTTCAAAATTTAACAATTCCATTCCAAATGATTTCCAAACTCAAATACAACAAATTATACAGTTAACTCAAAGTTTTCATACCTAATAAGCTCATTTTAGAAGTTAGAATTCTAATGCCACATCCCAGCACTGTCAATTTTGAGAAACAAAGCACATATGCACAAAATGACTTTAAAACTTAAAATCATCATTACATTTGATCCCTAAACTCAAATGTAACAAATTATACATGTAACCCTAGATTTTCATATCCAATGAATCCATTTTTGAAGTCCAAAAAGGAAAATGCAATACCGATAACCCCCCAACCAAATAGTGACGAGTTTACACATTTTCATGCACCAAATCACATTAAATAGCTCTAAAATTCAACCCACAAGGGCTAAGCCTTAGAATAAGCGAGTAGCTCAAGGAAAATGGAAAAATTCCCCCATACCTTGGTCTCCAAATTCCAAAAGAGGTCAAAACACAAAAATGAATCACCCAAACATAGTTATTGGCTTGCTCAACAACATAGTAAAAAAAATGGAGAGAATACGAGAAGATTTGGGTGAGAAAATGGTAGAGATAAGTTCAAAATTTAGAAGAAAAAAGAAATCCTTACCTTTTCACAAATCCTTCACAACAATATCAATTTCCCTTCCTTTCTCTCTTTATTCCATTGCCCAAAAAAAATGTGAGGGGTCCTTACCGGTTTCATTCTCCTTTTGAATATCATGTGTTTTGTTTCATTTTGGATTCTTATTTTACCTATGTTATCAAGTCTTTTATATATAACATGTTCAATTTTTGTTCCTCTTTATTTTCAATATTTTCTGCTTCAATTTAGATCTGTGGGGTGTGTATATGGTTAAGAAGACAATTTTTGTTTTTGGCTTACTTGCTATTTGGTTGAATAAATTATGTTTGCCTTTCCAAAATAGAGAACATATAAAAAATGATTTTTTTGAGCAAATTACACTTGCACCTCAAGGTAGCCATAATAGAGCTTAATAAGATTTAGATCCCACTCTACATACAAATCCACTTCAAAGTTGTTAAAAGTCACATAATTTGCCAACTCCAAGCATTATTGTTTGTGCAAATTTTCTTAAAATCATCCTCCTAATTCACTAGCACTTTTCCACCAAAACTTCAGGAGTAAGAAAAATTCTCTTTCATAATGCCATCTACTTCAAGATGACCATTTGTCTACATCTATATTATGAATAAAGTTAATTTGTTTACCCTTATATTATGTTAGTTATGTTATCCATGTGTGTGACTCGGTATATGTTTTTCTTATTTTAAATCTTTAAATTGTAAATAATTATTGTTGGCGACTATCTTTAAGAAAGATAAAAACACAAAAAAATTTACACAATTTTAGATAGAAAAAAAAAGATTAGACGTAATTTTTTCTCAACATAGTAGTTAAGTTGTCATGTAGCGGAAGTGGGTTGCTACACCTAGATCTCACTCGTCCAAACCTGTCCTTCTCCATAAACAAGCTCTCTTAGTTCATGCACAAACCTACAACTCTTCACCTACAACATCTAAAGTGTATCCTTTGCTATCTCAAACACGCAGTCAACCATGGAATCATGTTGAAACAGCCTCGATCACCCCATTTACTCGCATACAGTGATGCAGATTGGGGTGGCAACCCAAATGACAAAACCTCCGCGTCTACATATGTCATTCTCTTTGGAGGGAACAAGGAATACCTGAGTAAAGAACAGTGGCAAGATCTTTAACATAAGCGGAATATAGGCTGATGCCATAGCAACGTCAGATATCATGTGGCTCACCAATCTCTTCATGGAACTTTGGGTACCCATGAAAAAGCCACCACACTTACTATGTGACAATGTGGGAGCCACATACCTTTGCTCCAACCCAGTATTGCATTCATAGAGGAAACATCTATTTAGTTTATCATTTTGTGTGTGAACAAGTTCACATGGGCAAGCTTCAAGTCCACACATGTCCACCAAGGATTGATTGGAAGACATCCTCACCAAACCACTACCAGCAGCGAAGTTTAAGGAACTGGGAGCCAAACTTGGGCGCCATTGAAGGAATAGGGAAAGAGCTTTAACATGAAAGAACATATGTCGACAGAGAAAGATAACTCTAAGAGTCTGTTTGGATGAGAGAATTTAAAATTCTAAGAATTTCAAATGCTTCAATTGAAATTCTTTCATTTTTAAAATTCTATGTTTGGATAAAGAAATTAAATTTCTTCATTTTCAAAAAGAACACATGTCGACAAAGAAAGATAACTCTAAGAGTCTGTTTGGATGAGAGAATTTAAAATTCTAAGAATTTCAAATGCTTCAATTGAAATTCTTTCATTTTTAAAATTCTATGTTTGGATAAAGAAATTAAATTTCTTCATTTTCAAAATTTGGTCTGATTCAGAATCCGACCCACCCCGAAGTCAATGATCTTCACCTGCTTCCACGAGTTTATCAGCAGATTTGAGGGCTTGATGTCTCTGTGCACGATGTGCCACCGGTGCAGGAACGCCAGCCCCCGCAGAATCTGGTAGCTGCTGCTCCTGCGGGATGTGTTTCCCCTCAGCGACCCTCCGTCCATGAATTCTAGCAGCACCTGGGTTTCATTGTTCTGATCGTCCATCTCGTGGCACTTCACCACGTTCGGATAGTCCACGTCACGGATGATCTGGATTTCCTAGTGGATCTGTCATCGCACCGATTCCTCGTGGTGACCGTATATCAACTTTAGTGCGTACACATGCCCACTAGTGCGATGGACCACCTTGTACATTGTCCCGCCGCTCTTGCTCCTGATATGATTCAGCCTCTCCAACTTTGAGGATGGGATCACCTACTGCGCCACCTTCGCAACGACCGTCGATGGGGGTAGAGGAAGAGACACCGCCAAGTTGATGTCCAGCTACGACAGCGCGTCAGGTCCTTGCGGCGGCGCTGGGACGTGAACAACATAAGAGAGTTTCAATTTCTCAAGTTTTAGAAGGAAATTAACATTCCACATTTTTAGTTGTTTAAAATTTCAAAAATTTAAATTCTTCATATAAAAACATCCAGACAATGAATTTTAGATTAAAGAATTTTAAATTCTCTGATAAACTACTTTCCTTAGTTAAAATTCTCTATCCAAACACACTTTAAGGAAAAATAAATGGATTAAAAAGAATAAATGAAGATGAAAAATAAAATAAAATAAAAGGAAGATAGAAATATTTTTTATATTCTAATATTTACCAAAATTAAATGTGTTTTATTTGTTGCACTAATGTTGTTAGTAGGAGTAATGATAGCGCTTTTAAAGGGGTTTAAAATTTCTTAGGCATGAACGATAATGATTGGTCTGTTACAAAAAGTATGGATGTTTTATTTTATGTAAGGGTAATAATGGGAAAAAATAATTCAACTTTTGAAATTTCCTTCTAATTTTAGAATGATCATTTACATATTTTTAGAATTCAATTGTTTGACTGATGGTTTTTGTTTATTTTTATTCTAAAGGCCATAGTTTTGTTTTCAAAATACAGCTATCAATGCAAGTTATAATATACAATGTAGCATAAAAATGAAAAAGGATATGAGAAGCAAATTCAACATACCTAAATCAATGTTTTATTCTATTCTAGAATTATAATGCTTGTAAACCAAGCTACAACAGATGGCATCAAGGCTGAATCCCTTTGTTGTACATTTAAGAACATAACTACTTTGAGGAAATAGATTTAATAGAAATTTGTAGTCCCAAACATATTTGAATTTGATAACATTCTTATAGATATGTTGACCAGCATTAATAAGACACAAATCACTTTTAAAAATTGTCAAAAGTGAAGGGTTTATGTGTTCAATGGATTGAAATCCTTTGCAATTCAAGATCACATTCTTTTGAGGGCATGAGCATTGATTAGTGATAGTCACACTCCATTCTTGCTTCCCCTCCACACTAACTCCTATTCTAGATTGCCTTATGGAGATATCACTTAAGAAGCATTGGTAATAGCTTCACATCATGATGCATGGAAGAAATTATGAACAACGATATATAAAACTATGATTTATACATTGGGAGAAATCATTACCTTGAGAAATGAGAACAAGGAAGAAAACTATGGCAAGAACCTTGATGGATGAATCTACCATTTTAGACAAATGCAAGCTTTGATTCTTAAGTTTTGTTTTGGCAAATTACAACTTTGGTATGTTGCATTAGATGTTATGTAGATAAACTAGGTTGCTATGCACTATTTATAGATGTGTTATTGTAGATAAATTACATTACTATAAATTATTTATAAATGTGTTATCATAAACAAATTGTTGGGAAATTGAAGAGGTAAATATCGGCGAGATTTACATAAGCAACCATATAAGTGAACTAGACATCACACCTTAACTCAAAACCTTAAGGCTCATGTTTATGGGTCTTCTCTTCACTTATATGGTGATCAAATTTTCTATTTCTATCTGATGTGAGACTTTTACCTCACACTTGTACTCCAACATCTTCCCCTCAAGTGTGAGTCTCTTCCACATGGTAGCCTCCCCCTCGAGGGAAATTCCATTATCATCTACGAGTATTTCATGGTGGTCATTAGAGTTCACATGCTCTAGTATCTTGTACCGCCGCAACACTTGATCTTTACTCGTCCGAGTTGGTCACCAAGTCGAACCATCGGCTCTGATACCACTTGTTGGGAAATCGAGGGGGTAAATATCGGGGAGATTTACACGAGCAACCATATAAGTAAACTAGACATCACACCTTAACCCAAAATCTTAAGGCTCAGGTTTATGAGTCTTCTCTTCACTTATATGGTGATCAATTTTTCTATTTCTATCCGATGTGGGACTTTTACCTCATACTTGTACTCCAACACAAATTACATTGTTATGCATTATTAATAGATGAGTTATTATATATAGATAAATTATGTTACTAGCGATTATTCTATTAAAACATTTGACACTTTTCCCTTCATTGTAGTAATATTATATGAAATAATTAAATATTTTTTATGCGTTATATGAAGAATATTGCTTCTATGAAAGATTGAATTTCTAAGAAAATATAGAGATTGTAGAATTTTTAATTCTCTCTCTATCTATCTAGAGAGAGAGAGATATATATAACTAAAATCAAGAAAGACTATCTCTAATAGAAAGTCATGCTTACTTCTTAGGATAGACTTCGTACTTTTTATGTTGTTCCGTCGCTTATTATTCTTGTCATTTTGACTTATGTAACCTTTATCGCATTTCCACGCATCGTTTAGTGGTTCTTGGGGTCTTTCCCTTTATTTCACCTATATATATATATATATATATATATATATAACATGAAATAATCAAAATACCTTTAAATATTATTTTAAAAATTATTATAAATTATGCTAAATTTAATTATATATGAAAAATATTTATTTTTTGTTATTTTCACAAAACATGAAATGATCAAATTTATTTATATATATATAATAAAGGGAGTATTAATTGATTTTATTAATACAATATTTCAATAAAAATTGGTATGTTTCTTATATAGTATTACATTATTAATTATTATATTTATTA